>CM019154.1:18797826-19008342 GCA_009733165.1 Naja naja | reverse complement strand
AACCTAGAGGGAGAAAGGGGCGATATTCCTGAGGGAACCTGGATCTAAGTTGGCAATGTGCCTGCTCCAGAGGGGCCATCCTCTGTTTGTACCCTGTAAGAGCGAGGGCCAGTGGTGATTATTTCAGCAGGAATCCACAAAGGTTCACCTATAAGGTTCCTAGCATAGACAGAATTCTCAACACTAAAAGAAACGAACTTTGGAAGTGGAATCCAGTGGTGCGTGGCGGCGTAAGTGGGATGAAGGCGGTCAAGGAAGACCTAAGTTTCCTGCCCATCAACAACTCTGCTGGGGACAAGTTACTGATGGGCTAGGAGTGATGTGTTGAACACTAAGAAGCTTTTCAAGCTTCTCAGTGATGTCCCAGGACCCAGCTGCTGAAGCTTCTCTTTGGTAAAGCGTGACCATGTTCAGCCCGGACATTGGCGAAAGGGTGCCCAGGGGCAGTGAGGGCATGTCTGATGCCCTGTTGAGCTAGAAAGGATTCAAAATGTTAGATGTGAATTGAGGGCCATTGTCGAGAACAAGGACATCTGGTAACCCATGGGTTACAAACAATTTTGAGCTGCTTGATAACAGCCTCAGTAGTTAGTGGATGTCATGGGAATTACCTCTAGCCATTTGGAGTATGCATCTACTATAACTAGAAAAGTGTGCCCTCTTGTAGGGCCTGCAAAATCAATGTGGATTCTAGACCATGGGCCCCTAGGACATTCCCATTCCTGTGTGGGGGCGTGAGGTGGAGCAGGTCTGACTACCTGGCAATTGGGACAAGAGGCTACCCAGTTTTCAACCATTTTGTCAATACCTGGCCACCATACATAACTCCTGGCCAAACCTTTCATCCTTACAATCCCAGGATGACCCTCATGTAACATTTCCAAAACATCCCTTTGTAGTTTTGCAGGAATAACCACCCTGTTACCCCACAAAATACATCCTCTTAATACAGATAATTCAGTTTGCCTGGACTTAAAAGGTTGGGCAAGGTGAGGAAGATCTTGAAGAGGCCAACCTTTCTTAATCCAGCCCATAACAGGTGCCAACACAGCATCTTTGGCAGTTTCTCGGCAATCTCAGCAGCATGGACTGGAAGCTTAGCAACGGTCTCCAGGCAAAAGGTGTGAGTTTCAAGTTCAAAGTCCTCCTTGTGGCAAGGTAGTGGGCAGCGACTCAGTGCATCAGCATGTCCAATGTCCTTGCCAGGCCTGTGAATCAGTTTGTATGAATAGGCTGCAAGAAATTCAGTCCACCTCAGCATTCTTGGTGACAGGATATTAGGTGTAGTTTGTCTCCTGCCACAATGCCTAATAAAGGTTTGTGATCTGTAACAATGGTGAATGACCTGCCATACAGATATTCATGAAATTTCTTAACAGCTGCAACAACTGCTAAAGCCTCCTTGTCCAAGGGCTATAATTCCTCTCTGCTTTGGACAAAGTGCGAGAGTAAAATGCAATTGGGGCTTCCCTTCCACTGGGAAGTCTGTGACTCAAACCCCCCCACTCAAAAGGGGATGCATCACAAGTCAGAACAACAGGTAAATTCTCAGAGAACTGTATCAACACAGCATCAGACTGATTAGTCTCTTAATACTGTTAAATGCTGACTGTTCCTTCCTCCCCCAGATCCAAACAGCTTTCTTATCAAGCAGGCGATGTAAAGGCTCAGCAATAGATGCTTTGTGAGGTAGAAACATGTGGTAAAAGTTAATAAGTCCAAGGAAGGCTTGCAAATCTGACTTGCAATGAGGTTTAGGGGCTTCCTTGATTGCTTTAACCTTGGCATCAGTAGGGTGGATGCCATGCTTGTCAATCATGTACCCCAGGAACTCAACTCTGTCTGTTTGAGAGTACATTTGTCTTCCTTGACTTTTAAACCCGCTTTTCTGAATCTGGTAAGGACTTCTCTGAGTCTCTCTTGAAGCTGAGTGTCATTTTCAGCAGAGATTAACACATCATCAAAATAAGGCACTACCCCTGGCAGTCCTTGCAACATTCTTTCCATAAGGCTTTGAAAAATGCCAGGTGCCATGCTTACTCCAAATTGTAGTCTTTTACATTTGAAGGCACCTCTATGGATCACAATTGTTTGTGCCTCTGCAGTGGCATCATCAACTGTTAATTGTTGATATGCCTGAGCCAAAGTCCAGTTTAGCAAATACTGTACCCCTGCCAAGGGAATGGAGCAGATGATGCACAACTGGTACAGGTATGCTTCTGCTGCAGCGCATGGTTAAGTGTCCCCTTATAGTCACCACAGATTCTCACTGACCCATCAGCCTTGACTGGTGTGACTATGGGTGTTTCCCATCTGGAGTGGTCAGTAGGCTCTAAAACCCCTTGAGCAATGAGTTTATCTAATTGTGCATCAATTTTTTCCTTTAAAGCAAATGGAACCCTCCTGGGCTTTAAACGAATGGGGGCACCTTGGGGTCTAGGCTGAAAGCAATAGGGGTCCCCATATACTTGCCCAGTCCTTCGCTGAAGACCTCTGGAAACTCAGACTTCAAGGACTCCTCCCATTCAGAGCTGCTCACGTGATTGATGCCAGTCACCTCGATGCCAAGTGGCTTGAACCACTCAAGTCCCAGCAAACTTGGGCGATCCTTGTCCACGATGGTCAGGGGCAAATGTTTGGTGTGGCCTTTAAACTGCACGTTGAAATCTCTCGCTCCAACTACTGGAATCTTGTTCCCTTGGTAGTCTTTGAGAGTCAGTGCTTGCTTCTGGAAATGCTTTTCTGAATTTTGGGAAAGAGTCTGTGGATAGTGTCCCATGACACCATAGATAAATAAGAGCCTGAGTCCACTTCCATTTGGCAAGGCCTTCCTTCAATAAACACCTTCACGTGTACTTTTCTGCTTTTTAAAGGTGAAGAATGACCAATAGTGATTTTTTGGTGAGTTTCATTCTTGCCATTTGCTTCTGAATTTCGCCCCATCTTTTCAAGGAAATTATTTTGCTTAAAGTCTTTTTCAGCAAATTTTTTCCTAATCGGTGGAGTTCTGGATGATTTGCAGACTCTGGCTATGTGACCCCGTTTCTCACAATGTAGGCAAATGGAGTCAAAGAACTTGCATTCAGTGCGGGGGTGGCCCCCCCACAGCCTCTGCAATAGAATCCTTGCCTGTTTTTCCCAGAGTTTTTCTCTTCTTCTCCATTCTGAGTCTAAAAATCCCCTCCTCTGCCTCACTGCCATCAGAATCAGAGTCTATTTGTTCGCAATGGGCTGTTGTGGATTTTTCCCCATCAGAATGGCTTGAGGCCTGGCTTGAGCCCTTGTTAATCTTTTCATGGCCACTGCTGAGGACTTGGTGGCTTCGCTGAAACAGCTTCTTCAATGGCCTCCTTAAACGTGATCTTAGGTTTCATTAAAAGTTTGCTTTGTAAGACCTTATCTTTGAGGCCTAAAACAAACCGATCACGATGGCCTCTTCTAAGTTGGTAAAGTCACAAGCACCCCAATGTCCCTTAAACTTGCCACAAAGTCATTAACATTCTCGCTATCCCCTTGATCCCGACGGTAAAATTCGTGTCTCTTAATGAGGCACGATACTTGTGGGCGAATGGGCTCTTAAAAGTTTCTCTAAATCGGGCCATTCCATTACCTTCAGCTCTGCTGCTCCCGCCAACGCCATGCCATTTTGAAGACTGCCGGACCGCAGTGCGTGAGAAAGACCCCCTCTTCCGTCTCTCGGGATGCCGGCGAGATCGTTCCCTTCCAGATACATGTGGAAACGATCCGCATACGATTCCAGTCTTCCATCGCCGGATCGAACGGTGCTGGGGGTGTTCAGCGCAGCCATCTCGCTCAGTTGCTTGTTAGTCGCGTCTTCTTCTCTTCAGGGAAATCCCATCCTCGCCGCCAGTGTTAAGTTTGCATGAAGAGTCAGACGCGAGGAGTTCCAGCAAAGAGTTTATTAGTGACTACAGCTCGAATGGACCCGTCCTGGCTTGGCTACGGCTGCTTCTTATAGCCTGCAGCCGTAGCTGCCAGCCAATGGGAGTGCAGGGTTTCTTCCGCACTATTCAAACCAATACCATTTGACAATTTACAAGAACAGTTCAAATAAACCAATAACATTCAAACCTACATACATAACATAAACAACCTTGAGATTTAAACACATCCAGTTCATATCCTAGGATACTTTAGTGTGCAAATGCTTTGAAATGCATAACTCTTGTTTAAAACCAAAGCAACCAAAAATTATTTATATAGGGATTGTCCAGTGCTTAGAGAAGTTATTGGGGAAGAGCTAAAGAACTTGATTCAAATTACCGTCAAATTCTCCCTCTCCTTTTTGTTGAATCCTGCCACTCCCCTTGCAAGTTGAATATCAAGTGGAGGAATGGATTACGAAAAGGTCAGAATTCATAGAAATGGAATAGTTGATCTGTTTGGTCAGGGTGAAAATGGACTTTATGCTAAAAAAAGAAAAATGATATAATGATTTATAGGTTAAAAAAATTAAAAGGATGTAGATTAAATGAGGGCTGAAGTGAAATGCATTTATCTGTTGAATTATCTGTTGAAGAAAAAGCAAGTAGTCATTATTTTGTTCATCTTAATTTCCTTCCTTCCATTCATCTATTATAAATAAACAAGCAAACAAACAAATAAATAAATAAATAAATAAATAAAGCTTGAGCCAAACTGCTAAAACACAATGGGAGTTTAATCTGCAGATTTTAAAGGCAACCAGTTACGGAATATCACCTTACGGATTTTGTTAAGATGTATGACAGATTGGAATCTTTATTTTGAAATGTTAATCCTCCAAAACATTCACAGCACGCAAGTCTTAAGGCATAATAACATTACATGGTGTGGACTCTAAAGTTGTTTTTCAGTCACAGTAAATTCTCTGACACGGCATTAATGCATTTTTAAAAAAAAATAAAGCATGAGTTGAGATTTGACTTTTACAACTAGAAATAGAAGCTCTCTTTTTCTCAGTTTGGGGTTTTGGATGTTCTGATTTATTAAAGCAGGGGAGGGAAAAGATTAAATACAGTTTATATTAAACAGCATACACCCACATTTTTAGAACAGGATAAGTTTTCAAAATATTGAGCTTCCAGGACATATGACTAATATCAACTGATAGTTTTCAGTGCTTTCATTAGGAGATCATTTCCTCCCAAGTTAGGTTCAAGAAAACACATTGGAGGGTTGTTTTAATAAATCTAATAAAGTTTGTGTGCATACCATTGGGGTGCCATTCAGAGGTGACATTTATGACTATCTTACTCTGACTGGCCCCTTAATACTCTATTATGACATGACTCAGGGAAGATTATGATGGCAGATTTCTATATGGTTTCTTGGAAGGCCAGAATTGTGTATATCTTTGACACGCACATATTTGTCAGAAATATTGGTCCTGTTGTCTTTTTGTAATTTTAGGTTGTTTTTGCTTTTAAAGGAAAGTATACCTTTATGGATTATGTGCCATCAAGTTGATGTCCACCCAAAAACAGATTTTCTCCATGACAATTTGTCCCGAACCTGGTCCTTCAGGTTTTCCAAAAGTGATGGTTATCCTTTTCTTCTCTAGGTATCTGCATAATATGCCTGAAGTAGGATCATTTGAACCTAGAAATTTGGGCCTCAGGTGAAAAATCTGTATTATTGTGTTCTATGATCTGTTTGTTTCTTTTTCTTGGCTATTGATGGTCTTCTCAGGAATTTTCTCCATCAAAGTTCAAAAGTGTCAATCTGTACTGTATCCTGTTTCTTCAAAGTCCAACTTTTGCTTCTACTATATCACAAAGAATATCATTATCTGTTTTTCATATGTATAGAAACATCATGGCCCCCTTTTTCAAGACCTTTATGGATACTCTATCACAGGGGTGTCAAACTCGCATAGTCACAGTGGCGTCACGTGATGTATCAGGACTTTTTTCCCTTTCACTAAACCGGGGGAAGGTGGAACGTCATGCATCCACCGCCATGAATTTGACATTCCTGCTTTATCACATACTGGTCTGTGGCTTTTTTTTTTTTCCTACTGATTTTTTTTAAAATTACATTTATATGCCGCCCTTCTCCGAAGACTCAGGGCGGCTTACAATTTTTGGGATACAACCCAATGCGCTCAGCAATAGCCTTCATTCCATTGTATATGCCTGCTTATTACTAAGCGGCATTTTTTTATTGTAGACCTTGATAAAAGAATTACATGCCATTAAGATATTTTAAAAGAAATGTTAAGATCAATCGTTGCATAACAATTTGCTATTCATTACTGGTCAATACTGATAAGTTTCACAAGAAGAAAGGAACAAATATCTGACCGAGGACTTCAAAAATAAAACATTCCAAACCAAAATTGACTGTGGCTTATTTATTTATTTAATTAATTGGTCTTATATGCTGCCCTATCTCCTGAAGGACTCAGGGCGGCTCACATAAAAACACCCAATACAAAAGTTAAAAGAATTAAAAACAAATTAAACTAATTAGACCAAATAAATATTTAAAACCCAACCCACAAAACATTTAAAACAAAAGACCCCCCCCTCAGTCCAGGCTGGTTTGTTCGAATAACCAAGTCTTTAGGCCGCGGCGAAAGGAGCGGAGGTCAGAGGCCAATCATAGCTCCAGGGGAAGCTGGTTCCACAAAGTGGGCGCCCGCACAGAGAAGGCCCTCCCCCTAGGGACCGCCAGCCAACATTGTTTGGCTGACAGTACCCCAAGGAGGCCCTGTATGTGAGCACGCACCGGGTGATTTCTTGACTGCTTGTTCCTTTACTGATCTGCAAGTCAGTGTTGACTCCTGATTATCCCTGGACTAGTCCCTGTAATTTTCATGGCAACATTTTTGGAAGTGAATTGTCCTTGTCTCCTTCCTTAGGCTGAGAGAGAGTGACTGGCCCAAGGTTACCAGGTTGTTTTATGCCTAATCAGGATTAGAATTCACAGCCTCCTGGTTCCTAGCCTGGTATCATAACCAGTGGTGGGATTCAAATTTTTTTACTACTGGTTCTGTGGGCGTGGCTTGGTGGGCATGGCAGGGGAAGGATACTGTAAAATTTTCAGAAATGAAATGCATAACTCTTGTTTAAAACCAAAGCAACCCAAAATTACTTATATAGGGATTGTCCAGTGCTTGGAGAAGTTATTGGGGAAGAGCTAAAGAACTTGATTCAAATTACCATCAAATTCTCCCTCTCCTTTTTGTTGAATCCTGCCCCTCCCCTTGCAAGTTGAAGATCAAGTGGAGGTGGAATTTGCTGGTTCTCAGAACTGCTCAAAATTTCCACTACCGGTTCTCCAGAACTGGTCAGAACCTGCTGAATACCACCTCTGATCATAACCACTACACCAAACTGGCTGGTGGTTGATTCTAAAAAGCAGAAGCTGTCTATCACTTCAATATCTTTGTTGTCACTTCTAAGGCTGGTTGTGGTGCCTATTATCATCAGTTTGGTCTTCTTTGTATTAATTTTAGTCCTGTTTCTTTACTGGGCTCCTTGACTTATTTCTAGAACTTGCAGATCCTTTGCACTTTTTGACTATGGGGTAGGGTTATCAGCATAATGCAAATTAATGATGCTTCTTCTCTTAATTTTAAAAGCACAGCCCTCTTCTTTCAATCCAGCTTTCCTTCATTAATTAATTCACTATATGGGCTGAATAAATAAGAGGAGAGTATGCAGTTTCATCTCATTCCTTTTTCAGTCTGGAGCCATGTTCTCTTCATACTGTGACTACTTGACCTACATATTGTATTAAATTTCCCATGAGGGTGATGTTATCTTCTGGGGTTCCTGTTTTTCTAAGCACTTTTCTATTTTCTACTGACTCCTTTTTTATATTCTTTGGCTTTCCCAACTATCCAGTATGCGTCAGCAATAATGCCTTCTGTTGTCTGTCTTTTTTAAAGCCCGTTTGAACTTCTGACATCTTCTTTTCTGTGTAAAACTCTATATTGCATGATTCTAAGCATTAGCTTGTTAGCATGTAAAAATAAGATCACCAAGTGACAGTTTACATACTCTGTTAAATCTCCTTTTCTTATATTGGAATTTGACTTCCAGTCATTCCTCAGATTTGCTGCCACAGTTTGCTTAAAATCTTTACTGCAATTTTTGCTTTGTTGCTTGCCATGTTTCCGTGAGTATTCCATCAGTTCCTGTAGTAGCCTTCATACTTGGTAATGACTGGAGAATTGATCCTCTAGTGCTAGAGGTTCTTGTATGTAGGGAATATTTTTGAACTATATCAAATGTTGACATATTTCAGTGTACTCCTTTTCCAAAGCACCAGAGGGCAGAACAAGAAACAATGGATTGAAACTGATCAAGGAGAGAAGCAACCTGGAATTAAGGATAAACTTCCTAACAGTGAGGATACTTAACCAGTGGGACAGCTTCCCTTCAGACATTGTGGGTGCTTCATTACTGGAGGTTTTTAAGAAGAGACTGGACAGTCATTTGTCCGAAATGGTATAGGATCTCCTGGTTGAGCAGGGGGCTGGACTAGAAGACCTCCAAGGTCCCTTACAGCTCAATTCCAATGAAATTAGTTAGTATTTATTCATTGATATCCTTCAGCATATCAATTCAAGGTTGGAAACTTCTTCTGAGTTCCAATATCTTTGGCTTTCCTTGTTTTTCTATTCCATCTTTTATGTGCTACATGTGCTATTGTAATATTACTACTTGTTTCTTCTAATTGATCTCAGAAACTCATTGTTAAATATCTTCTTGAGGTTTATTATTATTATTATTATTATTATTATTATTATTATTATTTTATTAGACTTGTATGCCGCCCTTCTCCCAAAGGACTCAGGGCGGTGAACATATAAAAAGAAATATATTTACAATAAAAAGATATTAAATAAAGAACAAGTCTATAAATACAAGAAACATTAAAACAGTTAAAATTATGGTAGTAAACAGTAATATTAAAACAAACCCGCCCCCAGGTCAATCCAGGCCGGCCTGCTGAAACAGCCAAGTCTTTAGGTCTCGACGAAAGGAGCGGAGATCAGGGGCCAAATGAAGATCCGCAGGGAGCTGATTCCATAGGGCGGGCGCACCCACAGAAAAGGCCCTAGCCCTGGGAACTGCCAGCCGATAATGCCTGACCGATGGTATTCCCAGGAGGCCCCTCCTGTGGGAGCGCACGGGGCGATCGGAATGTGATGCTGGCAGGAGGCGTTCCCGCAAGTACCCTGGACCCAAGCCATTTTGTCTTTCTCTTGTATTTATGTTTTTATTGGGTTATAAGGCATTAGAAAATACAAAAGCAAATAAGAGGACAGGGAGAGGGAAGGGGAGAAGGCAAAGAAAAATGAGGAAGAGTAGGGAAAGAAAAAGAAAAAGAAGCATTGATTTCCCACATCTATTACAGTAGGATAAGGCATTAATAACAAATCACAATTGTGTGTTTTACCATAATAGTATGAACCAGTCATTTCTACAAAAGTCTATCAGTCTAATCTGTAAAACCCAGAATCAAAGTTTCATTCTTTTCCATATCAAGCATGGAGTTCAGAAGTGGTTTCCATTTGGAAACAAAAGTACTAATGTTAAGCAGAGAAGTCAATTTTGCCATTTCAGCCTGAAATGGGGATTTTAGTCTTTCTCGGCTTTGGTTTTTATTCCCTTTTTGACAATTACTATGGTTTGTTCAGACATCAGTTTGATTTCTTCTGTTTCTTCATTTTTAGTTTTTTCTTTTCACCTTCATGCTTGATAGCATTTTTAAATTCAAACCAACATTCCTCTCATTCCCTATTAATGAGGTTAAGGACGTAAATGTGATTCATGATATTCTCCTTGAAAGGGTAGGCATATGCTCAAGATCATATTGTGGAAACTGGTTGGCTTTCTTCTGCTTTAGCTTAACTTAGAACTTGCATATAAGCAGTTCATGACCTGTTCCATAGTCAGCACCTGATCATGTCTTTGATGTTATAACTGAATTCCTCTATCTTGTTTTAGCAATAATGTAGTCAATTAGATATCTATATACACAGTACAATCACCATTTTGGTTGTTTGAAGACAGTGTTAGCAATGAGCACAACACTAGAATGGCTGAAATTTATAAGTCATTCTTCTGCTTCATTTTGGTTTCCTACACCAGCGGTCGCCAACCAGTGGGCCATGGCCCACTGGTAGTCTGCAAGAAAATTTTGGTGGGCCACAGAGAAATGTCACCCCCAGAGCACCCCTCCCAAAGCAATTAATCCTGGCTGCACAGAAACACAAGACTGCACCGCTCACATGGCCCGCGGGAACCCTCCCCGCCCACTCACTCCTTACCTGGCAAACTTGTCTGCTAAGTTGCTATTTTTCCTTTTTTTTCCCCCAACCATCAGCTGTTCTGCTGTGCTGGGAGATTTAGATTAACTAGGAAGCAGGAAATGGTTGGATTTTTTGCTTCCTAGCTAGTCTTTAGATCTTCGGCTCTGCTTTTAAGCACAGCCGAACCTCCCTTAGGACTGAAGGTTCTATTATTCAGTGCAGACTCACGGCAAGCAAATTTTATGTGACAGACTCAGGTAGCTGATGGCAGATAGATAGATCAATGAATGATTCTGTGAGCAACTCAATCTGCCTGCCTGCTTTGCCTGCTTTTGGGTAAAAGTTGCTTTTTAAATAAAAAAATCAATATTTACATACATGGTGTGTTATGAATTAATTTTGTGAGTTTGCTTGCTAGCAAATTTTATGAGTTTGCTTGCAAGCAAATTTTATGTGACAGACTGAGCTATCCGATGGCAGATAGATAGATCTCTAAATGAATCTGTGATTCTATGAGCAACTCAATCTGCCTGCCAGCTTTGCCTGATTTTGTGTAAAAGTTGCCCTTTTTTAAATAAAAAATTCAATATTTATATAAATATTTATAATATTTACACACAAGCCATGCCCAGCCAGTCACAAGCCACACCCACAAATTAGGCCACACCCACAGAACCGGTTAGTGGTCCCTGGGATTTAAAATTATGAGTTTGGTGGTTCCTGAGGTCCAAAAGGTTGGCGACCCCTGTCCTACACTACATAGTCCAATATTTTACTCCTTAATATTTCCAGTCACCATTCACAAGTGGCATATCTTGCTTGCTTATTATATCAATTTTAAATTGAACCTGGTCATAAAACTCATCCACCTCCACTTCCGCATCAGTGGTCCCAATTCACTGAGATGTCACTGAGATGTCAAATTGTAATTATTGTAATTATTATTGTAATTTATTTCATTTTTCATCATGTTGGATTTTCCTACATTCCTACATCTTATATTCCATATTCCCATTGCAACTTTCTATTTTTTTCCCTTTATGGAACATCATCATCATGATGTCCAAAAGACTTTAACTTAGCCACATAATTAGTACTCCAAAATATTCTCAGCTCTTCTTCAGTGCCATCTGATCCTCATGTGCCAGAGTGCCATCTGAATCCTCATGTGGCACTATATTGCCAGCTATTTTATGTTTTCTATCCAGGTGCTTTTCTTGGTAAAAAATATAGTAGTGGTTTACTATTGCCCTATTCCATGCAAGCAAATAAACAAACGTTGTGTCTCACAGTGTGTTCCTCCTGTCACAAAAAGTCTTCAGAAAGGAGAAGCGTGGGATGATGAGGATTTGGCATTTAACCAAAGTGATCCCATGTACAGGCTAATGCATTAGGAAACTCTCTCTTGAGTCTATGTCACTTTTTCCCTTAAAAATAATTGCTATGTAGCTAAGGTTTTATTTTTACTTTCTGGTGCAGAATAAGGATCTGTTATTTGACAGCATAATAACATTTAGGAAATGTTCTTCCTGTTTCTCTATGAGATTTGAATTAGTCACTGAATGTCTCCAAGAACATGTCAATAATGATCTATGTTTATGTTACTTGTTTCACTTTTATATTCAAGAAATTATCACTTTCTTACAATTCATTTTCAACTAAATATTTAGTGTTCATGCATCCTTGATTTAATAGGGTAGTGGAATATCCTACCTTTTATTTTAGTACAGTTTCTAGAATTATCAACAAATCAATCACTCAATAACTCTTTTGACATAGGAAAATAACCATAAACAATCATTCAATTATTCAGTGTCCTTTTTATTACTCATCAACTGAGAACCTCTAGAACATGGGATATTTTAAAATAGTTTTCAATGGCAACTATAATGTACAAACCTGGAAATGTAAATATTTTCAATATCCTAGACATGGCCAGAAACAATCCAGCATGCTTTGCATTCTGTTCTTGTCATATTCATGAAACCTAGAATGGAAGATCAATGTATATTTCAGCCATCATTTTTTCTATTGAGGAGACAACAACTTCCTTTCTGACTTCAATTTCTTAAGAGGTTGTTAAGAAATAGTTAACAGGAAAAATGACTCGGGTTTGAGTCTAATACTAAAATTCTTTTTAGAAATCTCACATCATAAGAACCATTTTTATAGGGATTTAGCCTAGTATGTTTCAGAATCGAAAATGGTGGTTAGTCTTAGACACTGGAAAAGCAAAAAAAAACAGTCTGTTATTAATTATCTAAATAGTAGAATTATCTAAATGAAATTACAGTGATCATATTCTAGTTTTCTAAGAAACACTAGTAACATTAGTAAAGATTGACGTATCTGCAAAATTAGATGCAAATATTATTTCATCAGGCATAAGAAGAAATTTCTATTTCCAACTTTCAAGGGATCTTGTAGGACTATAAGATCTTCCCTACAACTAGATGAAAACTAAAATGCATAGAAAATTGTAATTCTTTGCTGCTATCTTGGTGTTTGGTTGGTTTTGAAGTCCAGATCCAGTAGTCCTAGTGTTTAGATATTTGGAGGCTAGGTTTTGGATCTGCTGCAAGTCATAAGTAAATTGTGCCTGTTGACTGTAGCAAAAATTAGACAAATTAAAAAATAATGCAAGTTAAATCAGGTAGGTACTGTACAGTTCTTACAATTTTTTTCCAGGCATGAAATTTTTAACAAGTAAATTCATTAAAACAGGAACATTTCTTTTTTCAGCCTCATCCAGAAGCTTGAAAAAAGGTTAGGTTCCTTTAACAAATAACAGAGATGCTAAGCTTGCACAAGATCCTCATCAGTTGTCTGAATTTGAAGGACGCATAACCCAAGTGCCTAGACATGTTGATTCCATATCTCAAAAATGCAGTTTTGAAATTCTTAAGGAATTCACTATGTTATAGATAAACTCTTCATAACTATTCCAGTAGCTGAAAGACTGCTGAGAACATCATGTTACAGCTTTCTATGTTTTAGTATTAGTTAGTTATGGACAACTATGTGGGAAGATTGGGGCCTTCTTAGTCAGGTTCAAAAGATTTTTGTTTGAGATGTGCTCATCTAGACAAAAAATAGGAGGTGGGTGTTAAATTTACCAATGTGCACAACAAGCTTCCTTAAAAAGTTGTCTCTATAATTATCTGTGTAGACGTGCAAAACATGTGTAGTTAATTTTCTTCTTCCGTGAAACAGTTCTACCCCTTCTTTTGTTCGGATGTAGCTCATCTCTGCTCCTTACATGGTACTTTTGGCCAAGCCATTTCCCTATTTATAAATATTGCAAGTATTTCAGGCAACTTTGAAATATTCAGGATTCTTTCAACACTTAGTATTCAAATTAATCATGTGCTGCCATGCCCATGCCCAGTTTAGAGAAGGGGGGGAAGTCATGATACATCATGTGACAATGCCATGACAACGCAAGTTTGACACCCCAATGTAGAAGAAAATCACAATCCACCATAAAAATTTCTCATTTGATAAAATTTCTAAAGCAAATTCCCTTTCCTCTAATTGAATGATAATTTGTAGGGAAAGAAAGAGCATCATTTATCTGTAAAATGCTATTCTGCAGCACCATGAAGACTTCAGTTGCATGGTAATATGTGCCGCGTGAAAGCCTAGCTTGTAATAGTAGGCATCAAAGTGATTTATGGTGGACAGATCTTCATAGCAACCCTAATATTAAATTGGCTTTAGTCAAGTCACATCTGAAAGGCATTGGGGGAGGTGATCAATTTAAGCAGAACAGCCAATCCCAACACATTATACACAATATAGCTCTCTGTATGAGCCCTCCATCTATCTCTGTAGCTCCTTTGAAAGTTGACTTGTTACTTTTTAAATAGGTAAACTTGAAACTGATGTGAAAATTGTACTATTGGAATCAAAATATTCTGAGTGTGGAGTACTTTAAACACTAGATCCATGCAAAACAAAAAGGGGGGGAATCCTTCCAGATCAAAATTACTATTGCTTCCCCATGAAAAGAAGGGTTATTTTATTACTCTTCAAACAACTGAGCCCTGGAAATCTTTACTGTTTTGTTACTCAAAGTTCTACTAATAGATCCTGCTCAATCTTCCAATAGATCTTGGTGCTTATTAGTAAGTTGTTATGGTAGAATCAAATAAATCCCATTGGTTAAAAGGTGGAGATATTTTCTATATTTTATTTATCCATTTGGGGACCAGATTTGCATGTGGTATGCGTGACAGTGCATGCAACTGATAAGTGTACCTATGTATATTGCTGGGTGTTTTTCAGAGTGGATGCTTGGCATATTACAAGAGATTTGCTTTGGCAGGTTGAACAATGCAGTCCTCAACTGTACCGTTTTGATTCATGCAGCTCTGCCAAAATAGCAGGATTTTGGCTTAACAATTCTGGTTTGTTGATTAGTTCAACTAAGAGTAGAAAAGTTTTGGGGTGAAAAAAATTAACAAGAGATAAAAACAAGACACCAAATGCATAAAAGATTACTTTTATGATCCCCCATTTTCTCTTTTTCATCCTAGAACTTCATATGGTAAGTCAGATGTTTCCTTCAGAACCATTTTCCTTACTTGGATTATTACCATCCATTGATTTTGGAAACTTCAGCCTTCAAAGATGGTGACTGAAGAAGATAAAGAAAACAAACCTGGTTTTCACACTCAGCTCTACTCTTTTGGCCAATCTCACACAGGAACTGTTTTGTGATTTCTGCATTTGGCCTTTCTGAGCAGTTCTCTTAAAGCTGACCTCTTTTCAAAGAGATAGTGTGGTGACTGTTTGATGGCAGTAGCAAACATTCGGGCTAGAAAGGGCTAACCATTCATGAGGCAAGCACCTCATGAATGGCTTCAATGGAATGAATCCATGTAAAGGAACAGAACTGGCTACTTAATGTGCCAGTGACAAACTTTTCTTACAAAGGGCTTTCCCTTTACAACAAAATATTTTAAAGTTTTGTTGTAAAGTTTTAAAGTCGGTGCTTTTATGGGACTCTGGTTTCCTTTGTTCTAAGAGCAATGTATAAAAATAAACAACACCTCCCTTCATGATGGATATGAGAGAACAAAAACCTGTTACCCATTTTTTTTTATTTTTCTTCTTAATATTTTCTATTATATCTTCAGCCAACTTTTTCATTCTGGTAATAAGAAGGTTTTCAATGGCCTTCCTTAAGTATTTGTTTTTTGTTTGCCTTTTTTCGTATTTCTCATCCCCACTTTTTTTATCTTTTGTACTTCATATTCATTCAGTTGAAATTTCTTCCTTTGATTCATTTATTTCATGTTAACTCAGAAGAAAGGCTTTAAAGATGCCTCGTCATGAAAAGTTTCTGTTAAAGTTCCTCACTTTCTTAAAAAGGAGACAGCTAAACCTACACCTATTCCTCAATCATTTTAGGACATTTTAAACAATTTGTGAGAAGGAAAATTTCCAATCATATAGGCATATTAATTCATTCTATTTCTATTACAGTTCAGACAAGTTTATGGCATAAAGCAAAATCTGAAAAAACTGCTTATTAGAGGCAAATAAAATTGAGATAAATGCATACAAGTTACATAGAAATCCTAGTTCAAGCTATATTCAATACTATGAAAAAAGGTATTGTGTGTTTCTACCATTGCATATGAACATTCCTCCAATATAGTATGTATTCCGGGAATATTAGACTTTTGTTTAATATACAAACTCACAACTTTATTTATTCAGCCATATAATATAATTTATTCATACTATAATGCAAAATGTGTGTAATATGTCCAACATCAAAATGAAAGAACACAGGGTTTGAGAAAGCAGTCAGCACTTGTATGGAAATTGATTCCAGAACAGAATCATAATCTGATTTAAGTGAGAACCTCATACAGAGAAGACATTTTTCTAGGTTGCTGTTGATTACAGTAATTGCAGTTGTCGTATTTCTGTTATAGAGCTGAAAAAAATTCAGAGTTCCTCTCTGAGGACGTTGTCTTCTGGTTTAGAGGTTTTTTTCTGAAACAAAGCAGAATAAAAAGAAACACATCATGTCATGAAGGAAAGTATATATAGCTTGACAAAAGAGTTAAACTTAAGTCCTTCCACCTCCAGTGTATGTTTCAATTTTAGCTCAGTGTCATTTGCACAAATCAGAAACATGTAATCCTAAAAATCAAACTAGTACCTTACCATAAAATGAATTCCTGATCACTTCTTTTAGCTTAATGGCGAAGCAGATGTTTTGTATTTCAAAAGCCCCAGATGCAGGTAGGACCGGGAAAGTCTCATCCCTAAAAACTTGTAGAACTTTAGGCACCATCCTTCATTAGTTGGACCAATGGCCTACTTCAGGAGCAAAGCATTTTCCTCATTTCTTGAGCAATGCATAAATGGGATATTGAAACTCAATTCTAATACTTTAAAATGGGGATCCCCAGCCCCCAGGCCATGGCCCAGTACTGGCAGAGGCCCATTCAGAACCAGGTTGTGTAAGTAGAGCTGTGCACATGCAAATGGAGCTGAGTACACACACCTGCCGTTTACACAGAACCATTTCCTCTCCTCCCACCCGCCGCTGCTCCGCAAAGCCAGAAAGGTTGGGGACCACTGCTTTAAAAGTACAGGTTTTTTTAAATTTAATTCTCCTTATGAAGTGACTATATACTTTTCATGGAAACTTTCTCCTCTTCAGAACTCAAAGACATATTACTAAAACTAAAATTACGTTTAGATTCTCTTAATCTTAAATGGACAAATGCTGGATAAATGGGCAGATGCTGGAAAATATTCATGTGCTCTGCTGGTACTTAATCATCACTCAATTATGTATTCCTTGATAAAAAGCAATTTCTTCCATTGTCCTCATGATGTTCTTCTCATCTCTAAGTGTTCAGGTATTAAAATAGTCCTTCCCCTCCCCTTATTTCAATATCATCTAACAACAGGTAAGTAAAATCTGGTATGTTTTGCCACTTATTCAAGGAGAAGATATTCTGCTGAAGAAAAGTGGGTAGGAACTTGTCCAGCTGCCATTCTGTAACTTAAAGAGGTATATATCAACTGGTGCAGAATGCGGCCGCACGGGTTGTGATGAGAGTTGCATTGGTTGCCAGTTGCCCTCCACGTGAGATTCAAGGTGCTGGTACTTACCTATAAAGCCCTTCATGGCTTAGGGTACGGGAACATCTCCTGCCAGCATCGAATACCCATCGCCCAGTGCCCACCCACAGACAGGGCCTCCTTGGGGTACCATCGACCAAACAATGTCGGCTGGCGGTCCCTAGGGGGAGGGCCTTTTCTGTGGGGGCACCCACTTTATGGAACCAGCTCCCCTGGAGCTACAATTGGCCCCTGACCTCCACTCCTTCCGCCACGGCCGAAAGACTTGGTTATTCGAACAAACCAGCCTGGACTGAGGCGGGGTGGTTTAGTTTTAAACGTATGTGATTGGGTTTTATATACTTTATTTGGCCAAATTAGGTTTAATAATTTAATTCTTTCTTAACTTTTGTATTGGGTGTTTTTATGTGAGCCGCCCTGAGTCCCTAGGGAGATAGGGCGGCATATAAGACCAATTAAATAAATAAATATATATATATATTTCAGATGTGCAATCTCAAAAAACACAAAGAATCGAACAGTGACAGACAAAGCTGCCTCAGGAAGACAGAGCCTTGAAATCAAACCCTTCCTATTTCTTCTCATTGGTGGGTGTTTCTTGCTAGCTGGGGTAAAGTGAAGATGGGGGAGGACACAGCCAGATGATTAAACTAGTTACTTTGCATACCAAAAATGTTACACAATTAGGATAACATCATTGGCAATGGTAGCAAACAAAGATGCAACAGAGTATGGCAATAGGGACTGTACCTTGAATACCAATATTGTTTTCTGACAACTGAAAAATTGGTGGAGAGCTGCACTTGTGTTTAATAGTGGAGAAAGGTCCTAAGGTGTTTAATTAGAAAATTGTTTCCCTTTTGGGCTAACAGACTAAGAATGTGTGCAATGACAGCAATCATATGACACATGGCATCTGATTTGCTGAAGTATTAGTACTCAGGAATCAACTGTCAGGCTGCAAAAGCAGGTTTAAAAAGAATAAGCTAGTTATTGCTCAAAGACTAAGTATTTTACAAAACCTTAAGCCTACGACTTTTTCCTTAAAACAGGTGGGCCCCTAAGTGTTCCTGTTGGTTATAATAGAGACATTGTAATAGAAATGTGCAATATATGTATTTTTCCTCTAACAAACACAGTTCCTTGGTGGGAACCTTTGGGGAACAGAGTGCATCAGGGTTTTTAACAATACAGTGTATGCCATTTCTGATTATTTACATTACAAGAATGGATCTTCCTTTTTAACAACATCAGTAAGGTTTATAATTAATTCTTAAGATTGTTTCTGTCAAAGAAGTGAACCGATTTTATGACTATTAACTCTCAAACCTTGCCCAGGGTCTGAAGTATCTGTACACACAAAGTTTACCACAGTTCTCTATTTTTCCATGAGTCTAAAGCTTCCTTTCTCTAATCCCTAGAAACACATAAATAAACATAAATGCAGAATTTCCAGAGGTTGGAAAAACAAATTGTGCAAAGGAGAAAACATAAGGCACTGAATGTAATCATTCAAACTAGTCCAATTTGTATTACCTATTCCAATTCTAGAGTTTCAGGTTTAAAGATTAATAACTAATAGAATAACTAAACGTTCCATAACTAAATGTTATGGAATTGCACAGCTTTTCAAAAGGAGAAAGCAGTTCTTTGGTAAGACATTAGCTAAATGAGATAACATTTTCATGTGGCATCTTTCTGAAGATGACTATGAACTACAGAGACACTTAAAGAACACTAGGTTGGACAAAGCTGATAGGAGATAGGAAGAAATGTTTTGAAATCCTACAGTTTTTTTTCAGGCAAAAGCTTGGAAATGATGTTGACAGGAAGAGAAAACCTAGCACCAAATTTCCAGGATGATGTCAAGGAAACAGCAAGCTGTTGACTAGTCAAGGAATCATGTGTGAAAAACTCATTTTGTACACTCACTTCTTCCTTTCTCTTCAAGAAGGCATTACAAAAATCTGTTATTCTCTCCACAGAGACTTCATCCAGAAGCAGCACATCTTGCTCCTCATCTGCAGTGTAGTAGGCAGCCAGGGCAGGGAGTTGGGACTTCTTCAGGTGGAAATAAGACAGAACCCGATCATTATCCTTAATGCTGATGTCCACCAGGATAAATAGAGCCTTCAAAGAAAGAACAAAAACACAATTTTAAAAAGTTCATGGAGCAAATAAATATGATAACTCATATTTATAATGATGAGGAATTAAAGGATGATAAGGTTTTATCAGAGCTGTCTTTCTCAACCTAATCTTCTAAGGCTTCTAAATTTATCCAAAGAAATATAAACCTGTTGCAACTTTATTCATTAATTTTATTTATAAGTAATCGTAAAGAGTATTGTAGATTAAATTCCACTAATGAAAAAAGCCAGATTTCAGCATGAAAAAAATATTTGTATTGGTAATATTATCTTACCAATATTCCCTTTTTTAATACACTCTACATGCATCAAAATATGTATTTTTGCTATGTTTTGTAAATGAATCAAAAATGTATATGGGTTCACATTTGATGAATTGGACTTCAACAAAACATTTGGCAAATTCTGGAAAGTCACTTGCATATTCACTTGGAGGATTGTTTCCCTCCAGTTCTTGATTCAACTGGTCTACTTTTCCTACTCTTGATGTCAAATTCTATTCTGCCACAAGGATCAGACAGAAAATGGCATAACTTGCAAGTATTTACTGCTGGACAAGTTAAGGAAAGTGACTGGTATCTTTTCTTGGCTTTGTTACTTACCAAAGAAAAACCAACCAGCAACAGAGTGGTCAATGCCTGGAATGCACTACCTGACTCTGTTGTTACATCCTCTAACCCCGCCCCCACTCCTTTAACCTCAAACTATCCACTATTGACCTCACCCCATTCCTAAGAGGTCTGTAAGAGGCGTGCATAAGTGCACAATCGTGCCTACCATCCCTGTCCTGTTGTCCCCATTTATTCGTACCTATTTCCTGTATTCTTACTTGTTGTGGCCCCACCTCGTGAGCCTGTGCTGACAGAGGAAGAGGACCTGGATGATGAAGAAGAGGAGGAACGGGCAATGCCTTCCTCACCAGGACCTGCCCCCCAGGACCTTCCCTCCTGGCAAGGCCTCCCTCCCCAGGACCTTCCTCCCTGGCAAGGCCTCCCTCCCCAGGACCTTCCTCCCTGGCAAGGCCTCCCTCCCCAGGACCTTCCTCCCTGGCAATGCCTCAGGTTTCTTCGGAAAGCCAAGAGGAACAGCCTGAGAGACGCATAGCGGTACGGCCACGGCTGGGGAGTAAGGAGGAGGATTCCTGGCTTGATCCCAGGCAACGTCGGAGGGAGAAACGTCAGCAGCAACTTAGGAGGCGTGGGAGGGCCAGAGATTGAGCTGGACCACACCCCACCAGGTATAAAAGTGGGTGTGCCTACGCTGCAAACTCTGTACGTGACAAAGTGTGGAATAAGCTGAGAATTCCGTCTGTGTTGTGGTTCCTGCTTTGGTTTCTGGACTTTGGGAATAAATCATTCCTTCTGTGAGTAATTCATTTCTTGTCAGCTCCGAATTTGGCAGTGAGAGCCTGGGTGACTGCCAACACTCTTATCGGGAGAGATAACTTGAATTTTGGAGACAGGCCAGCGTGACTCTCTGTGCTAGTGTTGCTGCCAAGTTCCTTACCTTCTGGGGAAGGGAAGGGGAGACAGAACACTTACTCATGTTTATATTTATTCCTATTATCTTGTAAGCGATTGACAAATAAAATAAATAAATAAATAAATAAATAAAATAAAATAAAAAAGGCTCCCCTTACCATGTAGTAAGGGAGAGACAGATACAGTAAGTGTTGATGAGTGCTATCAATGGTAGGATTAACCCACTCCCAATTTGCTCAACAACTTATTTGCAGGTGCAGAGGTGTTCCATGCCTGTGATCTATCAGTTGGCAAATTTCTGAACATGGTGTATATTGAGAATTGAACCCAAGAACCAGGTCACAGTTGTGGAGAGAAGGACACAAGTGACTTGTCAATTAGGCATACAGTTGTGAAGAAATGATACTGGATGAAGTTGGAGGGAGTAATCAATAATGAGCAAACATTGTCCTTGATTGATGGTACAGCACCCAAAATTAGCCATTGGAAGAGGCAAAATGATACTACCCCTAACGTAATAAATCAGTAGACCCATGAATCCCCTTGTTGACAGAAGCAGCAGACCTGTCATTGATTACAAAAGCAGCAAAACTTAGCATGCAGAAATCATGCTATGTTTTGCTTAAACTACTTTTTTGTGCCACCCAGACCTCTTAGCTTCCCTACTCATTCTACTAGTTAAATACAGCTTTACTATTCTTTCAACAGCATGAAGACTACCGTATGTTAAACTGCAAGCATTTTGGACCCTGGCAATACTAAGGCAAAGTGATGCCTTCCACATCCCAAACCAAACTGACCATGACCGTGCTAATAATCAGAGACTGCTCCTATATTAAATGATTATGGAATCACCAGTATATTTTCCAAGGCTATAGTATTTAGGAAAATAACTTAAACAGAAATAACAAACATTTCATCCTCATAAATCCAGAAAAACCGATTTAGTGTCTTCAGTGCCCTGTTCATTTGGCAAGTTTCATGGACAAGGGTGCCATCATTCTTGGAAGAAATTCTAAACATAGCTGGAATTTTCAAAGGCCCTGGAAAAAGGCACATGGAGCACTGATCTACTAACTTCTCCAAGTTCTTTTCTGCAATTAAAGGGTGTCCCAGATACTATATAATAGAAAAGCTGAAGAAATAGAAACATAGCAAAATATATCCTGAATGTGCTATAGAATATGCAATATTTTTATAGCAGCCCTTTACTACCATTATTAAACAAAACTGACACAATTAACTTTTCTTTCTGCTGACAAAATAATTATCATTGCAGCATGGTGCCAGTAAATAGGTAATGGAATGGAACAGCTGAATATTGAGTCTTCTTCACTTCATCAGCTTTCCTCTAGAGCAGTGGTTCTTAACCTGGGCGATATTGCCCCCAGGGGGTGATTTTGTTTTTCAGGGGGGCAATGGAACGAAAAGGGGTGACGTGGGGGTGAAGGAATGGAAGGGGGGCAATATGGGGGCAATGGAGCGAGATATATTGGGAGAGAGAGAGAGAGAGATCTATATTGGTAGATAGGTAGGTAGGTAGGTAGACAAAAAGACAGACAGGTAGGTAGATAGGCAGGAAGGCAGGCAGGCAAACAGACAGACCTTTCGGGTGGATTGATGGATGGACGGACAGATGGACATACAGAAAGAATGCGAGAGCAGCAGCACTTTGGGAAAGCGGTGGCGGTGGCTTTTCCCAACGTGCTGCCGCATTTGAGGTGCCGGTTCAGGTGCGGTACAACAGTCAATGGGGTGAGCCTGCAGGGCCGGCGCCTCGAACGCCCCCTTGTCACCTCTTAGCGCCCCTCTGCTAGCCCCCTTGGGGATGCTAAGAGGTGGCAGGGGGGCAGTTATATTGGGGGAGGGGGGCGATGACAACTTCCTCAATGGCTCAAGGGCGATTCTTTCAAAAAGGTTAAGAACCACTGCTCTGGAGAATGTATGTGGATGCAGCATATGTTCCAAGTCTGTGTTTACAATAATTTTGTTTCTGTTTGCTAATCTAGTTTTAAGTCATGCACACTCACACACACACACATACACACACTTTGAAGATATGATGACACTTATAATTTGAATTAATAATATGAAATGATAGAGAGAAAGAAAAGATTAAAAAATCTTAGGTGATTTTTCTAATCAGAAATTGTTAAGTTTGCATGAAGAGTCAGACGCGAGGAGTTCCAGCAAAAGACTTTATTAGTGACTACAGCTCGAATGGACCCATCCTGGCTTGGCTACGGCTGCTTCTTATAGCCTGCAGCCGTAGCTGCCAGCCAATGGGAGTGCAGGGATTCTTCCCACACTATTTAAACCAATACCATTTGACATTTTACAAGAACAGTTCAAATAAACCAATAACATTCAAACCCACATACACAACAGAAATGTGCACTTAAAATTGGGTCCTTCCACCTTCATGTATTTATTATACACAATATTAAAAGTTTTCTGTGCCATTCTTAATTTGAGTGGACAAGTAGTGGGGTTTTGTGCAGTATCACTCACATTTAATCCTCCTGCTTCCCCCGTTTGTATTTTAATATATGAGATATGATGTAAGCAGAACTAGCACTTCCAAAAAAAAATCTTTTGTGGTATTGACTAGGAATATTTCAGACTTACCTTGCCTTGAAAGGCTACTGCCGCTTCACGGTACTTGTTAATCCTCTCAGTATGCAGTGAGGAAGTCTTGTCACTGAACAGAAGAAGATGGGTCTGAACTGCACTATCAAAGAGGCCTACTGCAGTCTGTCACGATTAACAGAACAGATGAAGTAATATGTTGATTAGAGAATGTAAGCATTAATTCTCACATGTTCAAAATAACCCTCAGCCATGAGATAAATTTATAGTCAATGATTGGAAGAGAATGCAACTGAGTTGAAGGTCTAGAGAAACAACAAAGGCAGGATGATGCTCAATATCAGAGGTAGGCATTGTAGAAATCACAAACACCTTTTTTGGCATTTACAAAGCTTCACTTTTTTTTACTGTCCTTTAAATCACATTTACTTTTTTTTAAAGTGGGAAGTTGGTATCTTCTAGTTGGACCCCAAACTGTTAATAGAAAATAAAAAAGGCAAGTGACTGCAGATAAGGGCTTAGTTTGCAACCATATCCACCTGCCCAGAAAAATGACATAACTACATCAATAACAGGACTAAAAATTTTCCAAGCATGTCTGCTAAGCTTTGAAAAACAGATTGAACTGACCTAAAATCGGTTACTCTTTTGAAGTTTGCCTGATGTTTGATCTGTTTCATTTTGTGAAATCTCTTTATTTCTTTTTAAATCATTTGCTGGTGCCGTTGCTGATATAAATACAACTTCCAAATAATGCATTTAAGGCTATTGAACAAAGATATAGGCCTGATTTCAAGGAAATAAATATGGAGAGGAGGAAAGTATGACTAGTGTTGGCACATCTTCTACTGAGTAATCTGTATACCTCATCCCCTATATTTGTACAGCAAACATGACATTGATAAAAGGACATGAAAGAAATTATGTCAAAGGTTAACAACCTAGGGCTTGTTGCAATCTGTTATGTATTCAGGTTTAAAGTCATTGGTTTAGTTTGAACTGTTCTTGTAAAATGTAAGAAATGATTGGTTTAAAAAGTGCGGGAAAACCCTGCACTCTGATTGGCTGGCAACTGCGGCTGCTGGCTATAAGTAGCAGCCGCAGCCCAGCCAAAGTGGGTTCATTCTGAGCTGTAGTCACTAATAAACAAAGAGCTTGAAGCACTCCGTGTCTGTCTCTTCATGCAAACTTAACACAATCCACATCGGAAGTGGCAAATTTTTTTTAACGTTCATTTTAATGTTGATTTTTGTATTTGCCATAGTTGTTGCTGTTGTACATCTAAATACTTACTTGGAGATTTCCACTCCATACTTCATTTCACCTTACCTCACTTCACTTTGCTTTGATACCTCAGTACTAATCCTTAAATGATTCCAGGAAGCGCAAAGAATACCAAACACAAGGAGTACCAAACATTTTTTTTCATAAGGAATAATGTAATGAGTCACAAAACAGCTGACACTGACAAGTTGGTGGCTCAGGCTGTTAAAGGCCTGCTCTTAAGATCCAGCTGTCTACAATTACTGTAGGCTCGAATCCCACCAGGCTCAAGGTTGACTCAGCCTTCCATCCTCTCGGGGTAGGTAAATTGAGGACCCAAGATTGTTGGGGGCAATTAGCTGACCTTGTAAAAATGCTGCTTAGTAATAAGCAGGCATATACAATGGAATGAAGGCTATTGCTGAGCGCATTGGGTTGTGCTCCAAAATTGTAAGCCCTGAGTCTTCGGAGAAGGGCGGCATATAAATGTAATTTAAAAAAAAAAAAAAGTTCTAGCTTGTGTGTTGAGTACCAAATAAACGATGAGTACCGGGACAAAATTTTCATGTCAAAATGTATTGAGTACCAAATTTGATGAATTTCAAAACAGTTGAGTACCAAGGTACCACTGTACTTTAATTTACTTTATTTTACCTTACCTTACTTTACTTTGCAAATCAATAGAAAGAAGTTTCACTGAGTTCAATGCTACATGTTTTTCAGTTGCAGTCTTCTTTGTTTTTTATTTATTTAAATACCTTGCAATTTCATGTTCCAATAATTTTTAATAAATGAATTGTTTGCTTTCATCATGAATGTAATTAAATTTGCTGTATGGCATAGTGTGCTCTTCTAAGTCAGAACAGAGTGAAAGCAAACCTTCTGAAAATATTACAATGATAAATTATAAAAATGGCAGAAACCTGGAAAACATCATCTGGAACTGGAAGCCACAAAGTTGAGGCAACTTGGAAGAGAACACTAAAAGAAGGAACAGATCACCTGTGGGCAAAATGATGGAGCAACTCACACTAAGTCTCTGTGAGCAGCCTCCAGTCACCTGGCACTTATCACACAGTCCCTAGGTGGTAGATAATTTGTCATCTGACTTTTCCTTTCCCCTTTCTCTCCACTAACACTTCCTAAACTGCTGCTGCTGCTCCCACAAGCCAAACATAGGACTGGAGAGTCTGCAGCTGACCTGCTGCTCCTTCATGTGCCTCATAGAACCACAGTGAGAGAAAGAGAAAGACCTCTGTGTCAGACTCTGCCAGCTTTTCCATTAAAAAAGAGGAATATGTGAGAAGATTCCAGAAATAATAAGAGAAGGTCAGTGAGTGCACTTCTTCCAGCTCAGACCACTGGGACTCTACGTTGTGGGAGGTCCAGAATATTCTGGCCTTCAGTTTCAAAGCTCCATTTCTCTTTCCATGAAAATAACTAGGCTACAAAACTCAAGAAAAGAGCAAGCCAGACATGAGCAGACTATTAACCCTCAACAGAGACAAAACAAGAAATCTCAGCAAGAGATGTATTCCTCACATGCAGAGTTGAAATGCAAGTATCTATTATAAACCTTAAATTACACCTGTGCAACATTTCCCAGAGCAAGGACTGCAACTTGCTTTTGAAAGGCATTGCTTACAGGTCATATTTTAAAAAGAAGACATTAGAGCAAGAGGCAAAAGAAAATATAATGTTTACATTTATGTTAACATTTAATTACAATTAAATATACTTAATACAGGTTTTTTTTAGCATTACAGTGGTACCTTGATGCTCAACTGCTTTGAAACTCATTAAATTTGGTATTCAATGCATTTTGACGTGAACATATTGTCACAGTACTAACAGTTCATTTGGTACCCGATGCACAAGCTAGAACTTGTCAGTGTCAGCTGCATGGTGACTCACTACATTATCCTTATGGAAAAAATTTGGTACTCATCATTTTTGGTACTCATTACGCCTCCCAAAACCAATTAACGATGAGTACTGAAGTACCACTGTATAATTTTGGAGCTACATGCAACCTAACTCTGGGGTCAACCTAACTCTGAGGCCTGCCCTTTCTGCTCACATGACATATGCCAAGCATATGCTACTATGAATTATTTAGGTTAACAGACAATCTGACATTAAAACTTTCCTCATAATATAGCTATTATTTTCCTTATTATAAGAATAAATTAAACCTATTATTATAAACTATACCTAAATCATTATAAACTCAGCAGACAAATAAAAACTTTACTAATTAGGTTGTAGAAAATGCCTTTGTTACCATGGGGTTGTACTCAGTCACCCAACGGAGTTCATTGATCCGGATAAAGCGACTCAATTTTGCAACATCAACTTTGTTACCATCTTGGATTTCCAAATCTTGCCTTTTGTTATCCACCTGAAGTAAAGCAAATAATCTTGTTATCACCATTGCATTTCAGCCACTGTTGTTTAAAACACTTGTAGAGAGCATTTCAAGTGTGATAAGAAACAATAGCCAATAATAATCTTTCAATCCCCAGACATTACTTCCCCACTTCTGAGCTGTATGTTTTCTACACAGATTTTTTGCCTTCTGCCTCTCTACAAACAAATTTCTCATTCCATTCATTTCCATCTCATACACATATAAACTATGCTTTTGCTCAAGATTTTCATAGTACTCACTATCCTAGAAAATTGAAACTATAAAGTCTTTACTTTTTTGGTTTAGCTAGAGAAATAGCTAACATAAATTTCTGAACTATTAGCAGTTGAATTAAACCACCTAAAAAATAAGGTGGATTATTAAGCATTTGTGGGACTTTAGGAATGAGATCTTTTTTTAAAAAAAAACTTTATTTCTACTTTTTGCAAAAGTTCATCTGCTAATTTCATTACTTCTAAGCTTAATAAACACTGGCATAAGCATGCATGAATTTCCTGGAAACATTGTGCAAGCAAAAACCTTCTCCAATAAATACAGGCATTTTTCCAGAAGATCAGGGAAAAACATTCAGACTCCAAAAGCTCCATTTGGGGGAACAGATCTCCCACTGACATCTTCCTGGATCTTACTGACAGTCCCTTAACAGACAGGCAAGTAACAAAAATTCAACAGCAGATAACAGATAACAGATAATCAGAGTTGGAAGGGACCTTATAGGTCATCTAGTCTGCTAGGAATCTAGCAGATTCCAGAGGATTGACAGTGTCAGTTAAATTTCCTTACTGATGTACGCATGGCTCTATAGAGTACAAGTGAACAATTTGTATGAGGGACGGAGGGAGAGAGAGGGAGATCCTGGGAAATGCACATCTCTATATTCTATTCACCAAGCAAATGTGTTATTTTCCTCAGAAATACCTGTCCCAGTCTTTTTTTAATAGGAAGTCTTTTGACTTTGTTATTACTATATGCCTTCAAATATCAAAGCAGCCATTAATGTTAATTATTCTTTGACTGGTGTGGGAAGAAATCAAAAGTAACTCCATAGAAAATAAGGAGTGTTAAACTGGTATAAAACAAGTGAAAGCCAGAACACATAAACTTTTGAGATACTTCCAGTGACCATCAGAGTCAGTGGAAAAAGCCTTTACTCGGGGTTGGAATGGACTACAGACTCTGTAAAAACAGATCAGCCCTATTCCAATGCTGTACATATTTTTTGTTGCATAAAGGCTGTCCTATATCAGAGAAGCAACATATATGTGTATTTTCAGACAGACCTTCTTAAGGAAATTATTTGGGGAGGGTGGGTTACTCATCCAATACCATTGGATTAAGCCTGGATTAGTGTGGTTAGTTTTTGATGGCAAAACTCTGGTACTTCCATGTCATCTTAATATATCCAGAAACCCCAAAGAATGTCAAGTATTATTAGACATTAGTAGATTATTTAATAATCTACCCAGCTATCCCCAGTCTGATGTTTTTGACTTATATACTGTGTAGCATTGTAATTCCTGTTGCCTTCAGTTTACATGTTAGCCTTGAAGATGTAGTCCTACACAGCAGTTAGTTGGTTATTTATCCCTCCATGTCTACATAACAAGGGAAGTCCTTGCTTAGTGACCACACCTGGGACCAGCAAATCCATTACTAAGCACAATAGTCATTAAGCAGAAAATCATGTGACTGTAATGGACTTACTACATCATTTCCTATTTGGTCATTAAGTGAACCATCTCAAAGCTGTAACTTATGATTTTACTTCCATATTCTCTATTTATCTGCTTTTCCCAAGTCATTTGGGAAGTACACAAATGTCAGTCATGAGATTTGAGAATGCTACAACAGTCATAACTGCATATTTGTTGTGAAGTGCCTAAATGGCAACCATGTGATTGTGGGACACTGCAACCATCATAAATGTGAGGATTGATTGCAAGCTTTTATTATTATCACAGTAAATTCAAATGGTTAGGAATGAAACAGTCAGTAAGCAAGGACTACCTGTAATAGGCTGGGGTGATTAGATTCTCTTCAATAGTGGAAGAGGAAAAGAGGCCTTCAAGTGAATCTTGATTCCTGGCAATTATTGCACATGGATAGGTCCATGCAGTGACCTTAGCAACAATTTTGGAAGTGGTTTGCCACTGCTTTTTTCCTAGGGCTGAGAGAAAGTGTCTGGCCCAATGTCACCAGCTGGCTCATTCCAGCATCTTAACTACTCTGCCACTTTGGCTGTCAATAGAAGTATTAATTGGATGTGTAATGGGAATAGATTTTTTTTATCAAACAGATATATTCTGTGGTACTTTAAGGTGATTTTTTAAAAAAACCACTTATGCTGACATCATAACCAACTGGCCAAGGAAACCTGCAACCAGTATCTCTATTCAAAGTAACTGAAAGAATTTTCTGTACAAATCAGTCAACTACAAGTTCAACTGACTGAGTGGGGACTGTATTTGTAATTCCTACCTTGTTCCTCAACAAGGACATTGTTAGTTTAGCTACCACTCAAGAAGGGCAAAAATCTTCCTGACCATACTTAATTTACAGATATGATTTATTTTCACTCCCTACCTCTTAATATTAAGGCTAAAAATCGGGGAAGGGGGAGTGTCAAGGTTTATAGTAGAGGATCAAAATAGGGTTAAGGCCCTAAAACATGGGTGTCGAACTTGATTGCATCTTATAACATATTGCGATGTATCACAATGTTTTTTGCCCTTGCAGAGCCAGGGTGGGTGTGGTCTGTGCAAAACGCATCTGGACTGCAGGACTCCAATTTGACACCCCTGACCTAAGATATGCAAATGGAAAAAATATCATTATAAATCATATTAGATAATAACTATGCATCACTGTCAAGTAGATGTATACAAAACACTTCATGGTGAAAACCCTAGAATGGACTATTCCAACCCAACCAGACATATACTGATTTTCAGTTCAACTGCCTCAATATTTTTTTCAGTATTGCTGGAATGGTCTATTTTGAGGCTGAAATGTTGAAGTCAGAATAATGTTGGAACACTTCTGATAAGATGGAGACAGCCAGTTGGAATAGGATCTTTTAGAACTGGGTCATTCCAACCACAAAACCTTTTAAAGCAGTAACAGACAGTGCCAGCTGGTGCCTTTGCAGAGTACAGAAAAGCAACCGGCTTGCTTAATGCTTTTGGATGTTTAGACATACATAGATATGTAAATACAGAAGCAATCCATGCCAAGCCTATCAAAAAAGATGTTTCATAATATAGAAGTATGCTAGAATACTAGTGCAATTAATAACTAGATGTTATATTAGCACTGTAACTCAGCCAATCATTCAACAAACTTGCTATTTCTCCCCCTTTCACTTTTCAAATTTTGAAGGAGAACATTTAGGAAAAAAGGTATCATATGCTACTTTGGGTTTCATGGGCCCAAGTTGGATAAAGCAGCTCATTTATCTCTTCATAAAGTATATAATGACCAATTCTCCTGGGCTGAAACTAAGCACAGATTCTCGAAGGTAAAATGGGGATGGGTGGATTTTAAGGCAGCAAGGCAAGGAACAAGAGAATAAGCACAGCAGAAATACTACCGTAACTTTTTTGGGGGGGAGTATAAATTACCTAAATTTATAAAAATGTGTACTGATTAATATCATTTGATCTTGCTTTTTTAAAAGCTGGAGTCATTCCAAAATATTCTACTGACTTTGAGAAGAGAAGTTCTTTTTTTTGTTAAACGATCCTCATTGAATATCTTTCCTATGCAATATATTCATAATTGGTTTCTACTACTCTTGGAACCATCTCTTCATACCTCTATCTCTGCCTTCATCCAGGAGAAGAGAAGAGAAGAGAAGAGAAGAGAAGAGAAGAGAAGAGAAGAGAAGAGAAGAGAAGAGAAGAGAATAACAGAGTTGGAAGGGATCTTGGAGGTCTTCTAGTCCAACCCCCTGCTTCCCCCTGGCAGGAAACCCTACACCACTTCAGACAAATGGTTATCCAACATCTTTTTTAAACTTCCAGTTTTGGAGCATTCGCAACTTCTGGAGGCAAGTTGTTCCACTGATTAATTGTTCTAACTGTCAGGAAATTTCTCCTTAGCTCTAAGTTGCTTCTCTCCTTGATTAGTTTCCACCCATTGCTTCTTGTCCTGCCCTCAGGTGCTTTGGAGAATAGCTTGACTCCCTCTTCTTTGTTGGCAGCCCCTGAAATATTGGAACACTGCTATTACGTCTCCCCTAGTCCTTCTTTTCATTAGATTAGACATACCCAGTTCCTCCAATCGTTCTTCATATGTTTTAGCCCCCAGTCCCCTAATCATCCTTGTTGATCTTCTCTGCACTCTTTCTAGAGTCTCAACATCTTTTTTACAATGTTCCAATCAGAGGTGGTATTCAGAGGTGGTTCTGACCAGTTCTATAGAACTGGTAGCGGAAATTTTGAGTAGTTTGGTGAATGGCCAAATACCACCTCTGACTGGAGATTTTACAGTATCCTTCCCATGCCATGCCCACCAAGCCATGCCCACAGAACCGGTAGTAAAAAAATTGAATCCCACCACTGGGTCCAATGATGTTTTAATGAGGAAATTTCTTGGCCATATTTATAGTATTTAAACCAGACTGAACAATGCTGTTATCCTTTAGCTGTAACACTCTCATTTTCGTAATGTAAGATTTGCCATTTTTTCCTACAAAGGAGGAGGAAAATATGGGGTAAGTTACAGAATATTTTGATTGCTTGCGCTTAGAGTTTCCCCCCTGGTAGTACTCCTGGGTTGCATTGATGCTTCAGCCAGTCAATGATCAATGAAACACATAGTCATGGAAACTTGTTTGACAGTTGCCATTTAGATAAATGAAGAGTTCATACCAAATTCGTTCAGTCCTGCCTTTATTTCATAAGTCCTTGTGCCAGGAGAATACTGGTAAATTTTGGTTCTGTAAATAGTGCCTCCTCATTGATAACATTGTTGATTGTTGTTTTTATCATTTGTTCTGCTTCATTGTACAATTTACGTGTTTTGCATTTGAGCCCTCCAGTTCTAGATAGTATGGTACTCAACAGGTTTAGTTTTTCAGCTGACTTGTTATAGTGTTTAATGCTACTTTGGGGACTTGATTGTCTCATAGACATCCAACTGGTGTCCATGCAAAAGGGAGGATTTAGAACATGGACTTCTCTAGTCTTAGCCCAGCATCCTAACCATGTCATGCTGGCTTTCATTCCCCATTGACATGATATAAACCATCAATATTAAGAAGGCATGTTCCATGGTTAACAGGATACAACAACAAGTTTTGTAATGAAGCATCTTGTGGTTTGGGCAACTTCAACTCAGCTTCATCACTTTATCTTCGAGGACTGCCGGAGCAAGATGCTCAACAGTCCATTGAGTTTTTGAATTCATAAAGCACAGCTGAATCTAATGGAAGAAAAATAAATCAAAAGTTGTCCTAATAGTTTGCGGTTAAAACTAATTTGTTCTTACTCCAAAATTGGTTGAGTTAGCAAGTTGCAAAACACTATCCTTGCGACTGACTCACTTAAGCTTGTTTTATGAACCAAACTTTGGAATCAGTGGTGGGATTCAAATATTGTATCAGTGGGCGTAGCTTGGTGAGTGCACTTTGTGCGCGTGTACACACTTTGCATGCACGCATGCACCAAACACGCACTCTGTGCAGGCGCAGAGGTGTTTGCGCAGGCGCAGAGGCATTCTAACTCACCTCCTGCAAGCCTGCACAATCCTGGTCGCTTCAGCAGCTGCTGCACAGCACTATTCTGTGCCACACAAAGCAGCTGCGCTTCAAATTCAGCAGATAAAAGTGAGTATGGAAGCTCAGGTAGGCAGGTGGGCCCAACAGCAGAGTGGCAGAGAGAACCGGTTCGGTCTTCGCTGCTCATTGCTCCTACTGGCTCGCCAGAACCCGGCCGAACCAGTTGAATACCACCACTGTTTGGAATATCATATAGATTCCTACATACCATAAATATGGCTGTAAGTATACCCATTAGCTGTAGCATTTAGATATTATCCAAGGAAGAAACAGAACTGCAAAATCAAACCTACCATACGAAAGAGGGAGATGGTATTTTGGGTGATATTATAGTGAGAAAGAACTGGAGAACTGGTGCAGATCCCAAATGGTATATCTGGTATATTTTTTACCGTGGTAAGGAACTCTAAGGCTTCGGGTTTTTCTGAATCCTGAAAAAATAATGAACAAATTGAGAAAGATTTTGCAACACCATGATGATTGGTTTTTGTCCCCAGAGCTATCCCATTCATAAGTCTAGGAACACAAAAAGGTATAAAAATTCTCTTAGAGCTTTTCCTGTGGTGCAATTTTACCATCACGGAGCAGGTCCCACTTCAGAAATTTAATTTAATGCATTATTTAAATAATGGTTTATCTGCCACTATCATTCAATACTGAAGCTCCCAGAGCAACAAGCAAATTAAACAAAAGTACATTTGAGGCTTTGCCAATTTTTAAATTTTATTTTAGGTACAAAGATAGAGGAGAGGAGGATACAGGGGAGAGAGAAAGAGAGAGTAGGTAGGTAGGTAGGTAGGTAGGTAGGCAGGCAGGCAGGCAGGCAGAAAACAATGAAAGAAAATGTCCCTGCATCACATCAGTTACCCTGATTACTGCCAATTAGACAATCTGAATCCCCTTAAGTCATCGTTCCAGAGATTCCTCCATGCCTTCAACAGTAGCAGTGCTTCTAATGTACTGCTTTCACTGGAAAATTTCTTTAAAATTCAGGGAATTTTTCAGACATGTAGCTCTCTTGAAAATAGCCTATCTTGAGCTATATAGCACAATCAAATATCTACAGTTAGCCATAGGAAATGCTTTGTGATCATGTTTATGTCATAAAATGTTTTATAAAATTTGCAAAATTTCAACTCTCCAGGAGCCATAGGTCCAGGATTTTGGATACATTCTGTAAGTTAGCCATTTGATGTACCTTGGTTCAAAAATTGTTGCTGTCAGAGTTCCAACAAATCCACCCACATTCAAATCATAAGTCTCTGGCTGCATCTCTCACAGTAAAAAAAATGATTTATTAGGAGTGGCCATGTTGGCGTTAGCTGTGTGCAGCTGACACTAAAATACATCTTTCATTTGCCCCTTGACCCTGGTCTTCTCCCCACTCCTGGATGTATATTCTCCAATGGGACACATCCATAGCCAAGAGTCATCAATCAGGCTCTCCAGTAATATTCTTGTGCGCCGACAGCTTTGGGCTGCCAAGATGATTATCTGAGGCATTTAAGGAATGCACGGCTTTCTCCCACTCTTTTTCTGCTGGCAACTAAAAAGACCAAAGGAGTATCTTTTAGTTGACAGTTGCCTTATAATGCACCGTTTCACCCAATTAAAGGTTACACAGTTTAAAGTGTGTGCATGCGCGCACACGCATATACACACAGAGACCTTGCAAGGAATGATGGAAAGAGACATCAACCTGCAACAGTCTTCCCCAAAATTGGGTTCTTCAGAGGGCCAATTAGGAGACTTACAAGCCAGCTCTTGACTGTACTTGTAAGAAAGGTTGGCCTATGGCAGCAAATAGGACTGTCTGTGATGACCCAGATGTTGGTGAATTAGAACTCCCTTCATCTTCTTTACTAGTGGGTTTTATGGTAGGGTTTGATAACTGTGATTCAATAATATCTAAAGGACAACAGTTTCCCTATAGCTTCTTTTACAGAGATATAAGAGAGATATAGTGGGAGAAAAAGGTAGAAAAAACAAAAAGAGGACAGGAACATGAAGATGATGCAGAGGAAAGGCAAAATGGTGAGGACCAAAATTTTTTAAAAAAATACAACATACAATGAAAGCAAGACACATTCTAAATGAAAGTATGATAGTAATTCAGTAAGAATTTCTTCCAATTTGACTGTCTTTTACACTTATCAGCAATTTAAGAGGAGAATGCTGACATCTGGTGGCTATTTTCATAGACTCTATTGAAAATGCATTTTAAGATCACTTAAAATATAGCAAACCTCAGAAAGGTCTTTTATGTTTGTAATTTGTTGTAATCTTCTCTAATAATGATGAAACAGCATGATTTAGAGAGTTAAAATTGGCATGTTGGTTTATTACAAAGTGTTTATTATTGCTGTTGCATTTTTATTCTTAGAGAGAAGCATTCTTGAAATATTTTATCACTGGTGTCAACATTATTTAGCTATGTTCAGATATAATGTCCTTGGTATAGGAAAGGGGATTCCTGTTCCCCACATATAGCAAAATGTTTTGGACTATCTAATGTAGACACATTCTTATGGGTAGAATTTGCTTCCTTAACTTCACACCTGTTTAATAAAGTGGACTATACTTGTCATAATTCCTAAACAATGTGGATCAAGATTGTGAGTTGTAGGTCAATCATGTTTAATAGGATTTATTGCCCTTTGAGGAGACTCCAGTGGAGACCCTCTTGTAACTACGGCAGCTGCAGGAAAGTATCATGTGCTCAGCTGGCTCGGATTATGAGAAACAACCTTCAGAAAACATGTTGAGAAAATAGACAAACATATTATGTGCCCTTGAGGTTAGTTTGGCACTGATTCAATAATGCAGCCTTCCCCTAACCTGAGGCCCTCCATATGTTTTTGACCCAGAAAATCTTGGAAGGTAGCAGGTTGGAAAATATGGCTGCCATGATTTTTAACTTGGATTTGTCTTGTGTCCCCGTAACAGGCAGATTAATCTCTCCTGGATCCGTTGATATTGCAGCATTCTATAACACACTAATTAAACTTTTCCAACTTCCCACAATAAGCTCCTCAATTAGCAAAAAGTTGTTAGTTTAAAAAACTGCTATGGTATTTTTTTTTAATCCTTAAAAATAGAAATAATAATATAAAACATTAATAAACTGTTTTCAAAACAATGTTAGATTAGCAAGGACTGTTTAAAAGTTTGAATTAAAAAGATAAATCTGGATTCTTTTTGAAAGCAATGAGGAAAAAGTCATTTCTATGCGATTGAAAACTGAAACTGGCCACAAGAAAGATGGTCCCTTAGGTCAGTGTTACTCAGCCCAGCAAGTTTAAGATGCATATTTTTCAATATATTATATATTATTATAAGAGACTTATAATATATGCAAAATAAACTATCTCTGGGGGGGTGATACAGCATGCTAAGTATTGTTTCCTTAAATATAGTTTATGAAATCAAACACATTTTTCATAGTTGATACAATGTGGTAAGCTATAAATCATAGGTAATAAGCATAATGCCTAGATTACACAAGTACTAAGCCCGAAGCAGGCAAACCATAGTGCACTTTCTTTAAAACCAATCACTCAGTATCTTGTTGCACTTCAGCAGACCTCAAAGAATCCAACAACTGCCACCTCAGCTCCATCAATGAAGGCTGCAGTACTTGGGATATCTTCCAGAAGCACAGGTTTCCTTTCCTCTTTGATAGTATCTGGAGGAAATAGAAGGAAAGTTCTGTTTGGCCAGCATCTTTTTATGGTCAATTTCGTCCCATTGTCATAACGACCTGCTTTGAATATTCATATTAGCAAATCTTCACCTGGACAAACATATTTTTCTTTGAACATTGCCTGGGAATAACATAACCAATAGAAAAAAATGTTCTTTTCTGGTTTTGGTGCTAACCTGCCATGAAGCAAGCATGGAGCATTCTTGGATGATTTATCTGATGTTTAAAATTCTACTTCTCAAAATAAGGCCTAAAGCCACCTGGTTTTTCAGATGGGAAAATCTGCTTGTTCCATTTGGTTTCTAAGGGATAGATGGAGCTGACAGATTACTTTTAGGCTTCAAGTCTTATTCATGACAGATATATTTATTTCCTCTTAGTGTTTCTTTTATGCAGCTGAATTTTATTCTTGTGATTTTTTTTAATACAAGACCAAAGCATGAATTGCTTTACTGTGATCCATGTTATTATTTCCCATCATGAAGAACTGAGACTGCTGTTTGAGTGATTTCATAATAAACAGGAATTTGGGATGAAATAAGCAGCAGTTTGATTTACAGTGATCCCACATGATTATACCAATGAAGGGGACCAGTCTGTGCTACAATATATCTTTTCAATTTAATTTTCAATTAATTAAGGTTTCCTAGGAAAATCATGCATCTAATTTCCCCTAAGATATTCCTAACCTTCTTGGGTATTGAGAATTGTGTTCTAGCTAGGAGTTGAGTGTGCTGCCTACTACAGTAGCATTCCCACAGTACCACTCAGGTGGGTTACCTTTCCTTGATCCAAACTAGTATAGCCATGCTTACTGAAGGTGTTGAGGGCAGGAATCCAGTACCTTTGAACAGCATCAGCTTCTGAAAGCTGATTTAAATGCTGCTCTCCTTTTCCATTGATATGTTTCTTGGTCTGTTCACTATCCCTTTTTCTAAATTTGAGACAGGTCTTCTTACCTTCAGATGAAGAGTTTTTCTGTCCAGATCCTAACAGGAACACACCCCTGAGGAAAACTAAAAGAAATATATGCAAGAGGGAGTTTTCCATTGCTCTGACTTCTTTTCTCCCTGTCTGCTCTTCTGTTTCAGGCAGAAAAAAAAACACCTTTGAGAACTGTCACTTAATCAGTCGTGGCAGCTCCAGAAGCTGTGGGAGTGGAACAGTTGGGAATGGCCACGTGTATCTTTTTTTTTCTGATAAAAAACTAGTGGGGATATGAACTCCCAAATGTTTCCTCTGATGTAATAAATCTATTTATTCTAAGACAAGCTCCATTTTCATAGCTTAGCAAATAAAAAACAAAAACACTGAAGTTCAGGTAAGTTAACATTGACAGTACTCTGCTGCTTATTTCTGTACAACCAGGCTAGCATTAAAACTGTTTTTTAAATGTTCATTTGATTAAAAAAATCACTATAGATTTTGAATTGATTAAATCTTCATATTGTCATGAATTCCAACCAAACCCTCCTTGGTGCCTGATGAGATGCAGAGGAAAGGATGAAAAAACCTTTCAAAAAGTTTGCATAGAAAGTGACATTAGCATGTTGTCAAACATTATTTTTAGAACTTCATTACCTTTGAAACTAGATAGCAATATTTTAAGTATAAAAATTAAATTGCCGATTTCATTACATATGTATTTTCAATTGAAACAAATCTTTTCAATTGGTTAAATATTGCTGTCCTATTTTTATAGATGTTATTTGTACTTGTTTGCTGGTCTTTACTAATATCACCCACAAATCGTATGGACTGGAATTTAGAATTTGAAAAATCTTTTTTTTGAAAATTTGCTTTGTGGCTGTTTCAATTAACCTCTCTTATCTCATGCACATTTTGCCTGCACCACCTCCCACCATTATATTTAAGTTTCTATGAAATGAACAATGCTTTCTCTTACAGAACCCCAGTAATTTCTGCTTATTACACAGAACAGCATTTGTACAGGGAAGATTCTTCAGGTTATCTGCTTATTCATTTTATTCCTTAATTCTGTGATTCTGAATATAACCTTAAATTATCAACTAGCTCTTGTTTCACCTTACTTCCCAGATCAACTATCATGGAAGGCACATACATCTCATTTCCTGATTCTGCAGGCCTCCCATATACAGCTAAGATCAAACTTCAAAATCCAGAGCAAACTGTTGATTTTTTGTGGCAAAATGGTTCATATTTTAGAGGAGACACAGATGCATTAACCTCCTGCAAATAAAACTCCCACCAAACGTTTCAGGCCTACAGGTTCAGATTTATCATTGGCCATTTTTAAAAAGGGTTCTCCCCCCACCCCAAGCAATATGTACTGCCTACACCTATCTTAAGCAAAAGAATAAAAAATAGACCCGTATACTGATGACAAACCATATTCTTCCTCTGTACAATCTACTTCTGATGATACTGAGAGTGATCCAGTGGCAATACCCATTATGTTCTCTATAATCCTAATCATTCGCGGTCTGTTTATGCCTTAAACTATTAAAATGATGCAAGAAGACTAAAGTGCCTGGATCTGGGGGCGGGGGAAGTGTGACACAAGAATGGAAGTTTGATATCCCTTATGTGTTAAGGGCAAAATAAATCTATGTATTGTAAGAAACAAAAGAAGCTCACTCTGAAGCAAAGGACAAAATTGGCTTTATTTTCAAAGACACTGTTATCTTTACAGGCCAGGTCAGGAATTGTATCCTATATTACTAGACAAGGCAACTCCAAATGCAATTCTGGGAACCAAATTTAAACAAGACACTATCTGCTGACAGAACTTTTCATATAAGGCAGGGGGAAAGAGAAATTCCAAAGCCAACTCTCTTTCAGTCAACTGATGTGCCATAATAGCAATTGGTTTAAGTTGGTGACTATGTATCTACTGACCAAAGGCACTTCAAGAATTGATCCTGTGCAACCAGAGAAATGCTTTGTCCCTGTTGATTTTTGTGTGATTATTTTCAAGGTAGCAATAGCCTGTATTGGCTAAATTTCTTTTCACAATAAAAGGATTGGGTTATGTGGAAGAAGCATGGCATGCATGTGCCAGAAACTGACATACTTGGAATAAGCACAAGCAGCAGCAGAAGCAAAAAGAGAAAACCAGGTAAAATTCATTCTGTCCATTCCTTTTTAATAGCCAAGTTCCATTCCCAGGTGAGATGGTTGTGCTTATCATCATCAGTGAAGAGGGACTTATTGCAGTAGTTTCCTCGGGCCACCATGCCCTTTGGTGCTTCCTCAATAGGTGTCATGAATTCATACTCTTCTGGCCGTGGCCCATAGCTGCCCACCATGAATACAGCCTTATCCACTAGGAGAGAACAAGCCATAGAAAGACAGTGTAGGACAGAAATAGAATGGAACATAAAACACAAACAATTTTAAAATGCAGTACAAACAGTTCACGTAATAATGACAGCAGTTTTCCATCACCTGGATTGAATTCAGGTTATATCAGCCTTTAGAAGATTTATCAATACTCGGAAACCATTCCAGAAAGGAATTTGGAACAAACTTTAATTTATTTATATTCTCTACATGATAGAAAATAACAACAATAACATTCCTCCAAAATTCCAAAATGCAGTTTGTAAAGAATGCCCCAAATCCTCCAAGATTATTAAAAGTTTCCACATTTCAGTGTTCTCACATAGGTTTTTGACCTCCCTCAATTTCCCTAGTGATCAGGTCATTGTTCTTCAGAAAGTCATTAAAACTTGACTGTTTCAAAGGGTCATGAGAATGGACTTGCTGCGACTGGAGAACTTCCAATTTTAAGAATCTGCTTTCTGCTTGATTATTTCTTTGGTGTGAAAGTTTATTGAAACAGTTTAGTTTACTTTCTTTTATGTGATTTATTTTTTGTTGATACAATTTATTGTTTTAAATCTTATTGTATGCTATATAAACCTCTTAACAGATTTTTCTGAAGTTTTATACAGGGAGGGAGGGAGGGAGGGAGGGAGGGAGGGAGGGAGGACAGACTTTGGGGCAATTAAAATTAGGATAGAAGAGACAGCTCAAGTTAGCTCCTCTGATGTTATAAGAGAATTTTCTCTCTGGGGTCTGAGCATACCATACAAACGTCTATAAATAAGGGGGTTTTCAGGCATCTAGCTATATGCCCAATGTTTACCATGCAAACAGAAATATCAACAAAATAATTTCTGCTCCTGTGGATAGCAATCTTTGTATTACAGCTTAGAGGCAAAAGCTTTCTGCCATATTTGCATTGTACAAAAAGGGAAATGATCACTTTATCTACAAAGTGTGAAAGGTGAATTATACAGCGAAACCACATCAAGGTGATTTTTGAAAGAACACGCAAGCAAGGTTATGTTTATAGCAGCAGCATCTACAGGTATTGAAAAGAAGAAAAAAATGATTTCATATATTCACCTTTCACTCCTTTCCGGTAAGTATTCTGGAGATATTTCAAACCAGATACAATATCTTTGTTTACCTGAAAGAGAAAAATAGTCCATTGAGTGAGGTAATTCAGTTCAAATTTTCAATACCCTTTCTTTGGGTATTTCTGTAACTAAACAAAACAATATATTTATTTATTATTATAGTTTATGAGGCTCCTGTGATTAGGAGACTAATCATCAAAACCTAAATTGATAATACAGTGAAAGGTAAATTTAACAGCCCAAATCTTCATACACTCAACCATAAAGGCCTGTAGTTCGATTTAAGATTCCTCACGACAGCTTGAATAAATCACATCAGATCTTCAGCTAGTTTTTATATTGTGCCAACCAATGAAACTACTGCTATCTCTTTGTCAGACATTTAGAATTTGAATTAATGTAATCATCAGTGGAAATGAAATGCTACGTCCAGCACAATTACGAGTTATGTTTGTCTGATTCTGGTTACTCTTCTTTAAGAAAAGGAAAAAATAAAGCAGTTTTCAGAAATGTAGCCTACCAGTGTAACCACTTCATTTTGCCCAGATGACACTTTCCGTTCAGAGGTCATTTTACATTAAATAAAATTTGGGAGAAGGGTATCAAAGACCAGCAGTTGGATATATTTAGGATTAAATATATTTGGGGTGAAAAACCCTAATATATTTTGGGACAATACACTTCTTAATTATATTTGTTGCTGATGCACTGTTCTGAAATACAGTAATAGATCTGTAACACAAACAATGATATATATTAAGCTAAAATGATAAAAAAGCCAAGTTAATAAACGTAATTGAATTCATGTTTCTTTTTTCTGCTTCTAATTAAGTTGCACAAGGGGAAAAAACTTTATCAGTTTTGTTGTATCATAATGTAAGAATAATGTATAGTTTCATTTAAGTGTACTTTGTCTTTAATAGAATACAAATAATTAGCCCAGTCAAAAGAATTAAAGAATACAAGACTCACTGGGAATACTTTCCTTTCTGCCTATAGACAATGCAAACTTCTTATTTTGGTTAATGCTTTATTATTTAAATTGATAGGTGTGACATTCATGAACCAGCAATGCACACATTTGCACTACAAGAGGCTTTAAGTGAAGATATGCAGAATGGAATTTCTATAGGAAAGTCACTTACTTTGAAATGGATCTTGACTCTATATTCAGCTCCTTCTTTTAATACAAAGGTCTCTTTCTTCAGAGCCTCAAGGTCCCCTGGAACAGGGAAAATGCCTTAATCAATCAGGTTAAAAGATGTGGAAGAGAACAGCTTTTTTCCATGGATTCATTTGATTGCTGTACATTGGAGTACTGTACATATGCATAAGCAGTGGTGTGCTGGTACCACACAGCTAGTTGCCAAACAGCTGACAAGCCCGCTAGGCATGGCAGCTCAGCTCTGCTCTCAATCAGCTGGCAAAATTCCAGAAAATCAGCTCTCACAAGTCAATAGGAGCCAGCTCTAGCACTTCATTGCATATAAGCATATCTGCCTTGCAAACATATGTTAGTATTTTGCTTGTTTTAAGCAGCAGGTAGTAGTTTAAACAAAATAAACAAACAATAAAGAAAATAACTTCGCTCAAAGAATTCTAGAAAGCACATGAAAAGAGGAGGAGGTTTCTTAGTTCAACCCCCCTACTCTTCCACTGCAACATAATATTTTTCCAAGGAAATAGAAGCCACTCTTTTATGTTTTATGTATTAGATATGTTGTTTAGATGTACCAAATAAGTATGCAGCAAGTATCTTGCCAAGGAACATGCAATGTAAAAGTACATGCATTAATTAACCAGAACCGGTATATGTCTATTCCTGTGAATTAGTGCATATGAGCGCGTTTGCATTATTCCAATTAATTTAAAAAAAACTATGCACCGGAAGCATTCTTGTACAACTATAAAAATGCATATTTGTGTAAATAAAAGCTAGCAGCATTCACACAGATTTTATAATGCATTTATCAACAAACCATTTGCTTCCCCTGGAGATTTCAGCTACAGAGGAAGCATCTGTGCTTTGCTAAGCCATGACTTCCTCTCTTATCAAGTAAGAACCCATATAAGGCAAACTGTGACTATTTCTTGCTGATGTTAAACTCCTGGGAACACAGACTGTTACTTAAGTATGCAGAAGGAATTATTGCACTGGTGATGTGCCAATAATGAAGAGATCTAAGCAGGCAGCCTTCTGGCTGTACTTGAACACACTAAAACTTGATCTGTGAGAAAATTGACTATATCCACTACCACTATATTTTAGTTATTTATATTTAGTCATTTAAATTACATATTCTCTCAACATACAACTCAGGACAGTATATAAGTAAAACAACAATAATGCTATAAAATATTTATTATGCCAGAGGCAATTGAACAATCAAAGATAAACTCTCCAGACAGATTCACAAAACCACCTGATCCAGTGCCTGGAAGAAAAGTTAAATCTTCAAGGTCTTACAAAAGGCAGGAAGGATCAGAGCTATCCAGTTTTGATAACATTTCTCAGGAAATATATATTATTATTAATTGGATTTCTAAGCCACCCCATTCCCTAAGGACTCAGGGTGGCGTACAATAAAAACAATACAAATATACAATTAAAAAGAGATTAAATCCAATAAGAAACCAAATTATAATCTAAAACACTAAAAAACAGTCATTAAAATTCCCCCACACACACCCCTCAGTCCAGGTCAGTGAGTTGGAACAACCACGGAGCATGTCAACTCTGTTAGAGCTTATCAGAAAAGGCAGAGATAATCAGTGACAAGTGGTTCCACAAATAATTAGGGCCCATTCCATTAAGAGCTTTACCACTGATAACCAGCACATTGAGATGTGTCTAGAAGCTTATGGACAACCAATGCAGGTCACAAAATAACAGCATAATGTAGGTATACAAAGATGAGCCCATAATTATTAATGCCATTACATTCTGGACCAACTGTTAGGTTCAGAGTGGATTTCAAGGGCAGCCATAAACACTAATTCAAAGAAGAGGTGATGAAGGCATGAGTGATTATGAGTTGGAAAATATAGATTTCTGCAAAGGGCCTCTCAATCATGATTTCCACCTTCTCTTCAACAGATGTCATGAGCTTAGAGATTCCTAGCCTGAAACTGGGTCTGCCTGGCAGAAAGCAACCTCATTCAGAAGTAAAGGTGGTAGATCTCCAGGTTCATCAGGCCTCAAAATCTTCAGCTACATGGACTTGTTTAGGATTAAGATTGAATCTGTTCCTCCCCATACACACCCCAGAACCTCCAGACATTGAGTCAGTGACTTGAAAATATTGCTTGAGCAACTAGAGGCTGAAATGTATAATTTGATATCATAAGCATATGGGCAGTACCTTACCCTATGCCAAAGGATGACATAACCCAGAGCCTCATGAAGATGTCATACAGGAGCAGGGAAAGAATTGAGCCATGAAGCACTTCATCCCAAACAGGAACCTGGTGAGATTCAAACTGCCAAATTGCAGGCAGACAGCAGTCAGCAACAGTACCCTGAAGTACTGCACTCTAACCACTGTGTCGCTCATTGCCAACAGCAATCCCATCTGTTCTCTGGAACTGAGCTACATAAATAGGGTTTCACATCTAGTCATCTGTGGAAAACTACTTCTGAAAGCCACAAGAGATTTCCAGACAGCAGTATTCATCCTCCTATCTCTACCTGGGAGATGTAGCTGGTGCCACACCCCAGGCCCAATTGGTAACATTTCTAAGAGCCCCATCCTCATCCACTAAGTCTCAGTAATACATAGCAGGTTGGCTCTCAGCAGAGCCTTCATTTCAGGCAGAACTGGCATTAAGCTGCTATAGCTTAAGCCAAGAACTATTGAGCACATAATATCCAGGCTAAAAAGCAACATCGGTACTAGCCACTAAGTGAACTTTGCCAGAGAGTGGCCCACCACGCTTCCTACCTTATCTCCCTCTACCCTTCCCTACTGGGATGTTGCTTTATGCCCCCACACTCCAATCAAGTCAGCATAATCCAAACCTTGTCTCTTTTTCCCAGTATATGACCCCATCCCATCCAACAACTATATGTCACCAACTAATTCCAACTAATCCCATTCTATTTGGTCAACCACCATAGACACAATACCCATTATAGAATTCTAAAGTTAGAAAGAGCCACAAAAATGCAGCTTTAGCATCTCTAACAGATGGCCATCTAGCCTCTACTTAGATACCTCCTACACTTTGTTAGTTTTTTTTAAATTTTACTTCTAAATTCTTTTTTAAAATAAGAAATAACTCATGGTGGCCAGAAGAAATAAGAACATTAGGACGTTAGATAGTTTAAAAATCAGAAATCCCCTGTTCAAAACCTCTCCTATCTGGAATCTCAGCAAACACCCAATAAGCTGTTTCTAAGATTCAACACACTCTGCTCCCAACCCATCTGCAACTGATATAAATGCTTAAAACCCCTTCCTTATAAGGAAAAAAATGGAAGAATTACTGTTTTTAAATAGTTCTCAGGGAATGCATACAGAGGCATCTGCTAGAAGTTTACATAATTACATAAACTAGACAAACAGAAGGTTTACTTTTCTTTCATAATTATTAGACCAACATAATTAAACTGTTTGATAATGGATTCAATCACTGCCACAAGAGTTGTTCACTCTTGATGATTTAAGGCATTGGACTAATAAATTTTCTTAAATTCATAAGTTTAGTTTTGGACTATTTTTAGATAGTAGTTTAAGAGGAAGAATGATACAGGCCAGGAGGCTACCCACTCCTACTCCTACCTTAAATTCCCTTCCTCCAACTGTCCAAGAACCTCACATTCCTTCACGTTACATCACTGAATCACCAGTTGACCTTAGGTAGCCTTCCAGAAGATTGAGGACTGAGTTGCACTATCTAATACCTCAGAGGTTATCCAACCCAATCCTACTTAACTCAACATTCACAAAATCAATTTCAAAATGAAGCAAGGCCCAGAATTCCATTAAACCTGCTATATAATGAGGAGAGAATGTTTCCTACCAGTGAGGTCCATGGTGATTGGTCCTGGAGCAGTGTCACATACAAGAGTAAGTCGAGTGACGGTCACATTCGGAAGTGTTGGGTCTGTGGTGTCAGGAAAAGGATAAAAGGTTTATTAACCAAACATTGAGAAACCTGGGATGCTTCCTTGTTTTTTTAATGCAAAATTTATCTTCCTACACCCTTCATATGCACAGAAAATTAGCATGTTACTTAACAGTTAATATCAACCTTTTTTCTGACACATTATTAGTTTTGGTCATGCAGAGAAATTCAATCTCACTGTTCCCATTCACACCCTTCGTAAAGGGTCTTCTAGTTTGTTTTTTTAATAAATTTACAAGACTGTCTTATCTCTGGCTAACAATTAAAATAGAATAAAAGCACAACCAATAATTAAAAACATAAATCATATGAATAACTGCCAAGAAAAAAATCGAATACCTTCCAAGAATAAATGTAAACAAATAGTTAGCAGTCAATATAACCAAAAAGTTATATGAGCTGCATGAATTATCTTTGCTGAAATATAGACCAGGGGCAGTAAATTAATAATGCTTCAGGTTTTGTTGCTAACTTCAAGTATTAATAATATAAATATATCTCAACTAATTTCTTCATATGCTAAGAAATACAGCAATAAGTGTCTACCTAGTACTGTTGTCAACTTGATTGGAATCTTTATTCCAGAACTTAGCTAGAAGACTCTCTCAGCATTGTTGATTTGATCCTTTTAAACTATGTTCTTGCTCCTATACTGAATAGCAAAGTCCTCCACCCAACCAAGAGGACAGAAGTAAACTTGCATACTGAAAATAGAATCCATGTCACCTTAAAAGCAACACTGAAAGTTGATCTTCAATTATGGCAAAATATACTCAGATCAATGTAATACAGCCACCTGGAGTCACTTTATTCGTGAGATGGCAGCACAGAAATTAAATAAATAATCACTTGTCTTTCATTTTTAGGATCAAATTTAATGTTCTCCATCACTGACAATATTAATTTCATCACACAGCAAATACAAATACTGCCTTCTTTTTCTACCCCTAAGTGTGTTTCTTCTTTTCCAGTTGTACCTGCAACCACCGGTGCATCCCCCAGCAAAGACTTCTTGTACTTTGCAAGGCTTTCATCATCTTTGTCCAGCTCCTGTAATTCCTGAAGTGTCTTTTGAGGTGGAGGCTTATAGTTTAGTTTATCATCTAGCTCATCGTCATCTTCTTCCACGTGTACCTCAGGGTCTTTCTCAGTCATGACTGTTGGCTACAGAAGAAAGATTTGTCAGTTTAGGGCACTGAGTAAGGTACTGATTACAAGGTGTATAAATCCTTGGCTGGCTTTCTGCTACAAAGAGAACAATTGTGGGAGTGAAGGTCACAGACACAGCATTTAAATACTTTTATAAGCAAATTTGATCAAAGACATTTAACCGAGCAATAGATATTTTGTCAAACTCAGATATCTAGTAGCTAGACTGCTTTTTTCTATAAGGAGAGAGATGTTATTTCTAGATGGAAGAATATAATCACTCTTAACTATTAGACCAAGAGCCACTTTGCTGAATATTATTCTCACTTGTAATTTGCTCATCCCAGATCCATGACATTGGTTGTATAAAAGGACCAAACTGATCCCCAGAATTTGCCAATCATTCCACCTCTCAAATACTTTAATAGTGGGGGATATAGCCCCTAACCCTAACCCCTAACCCTAACCCTAGCACAAAAAACAGCACCTGATCTGGCCAAGTGAAACAGCCACTGATATTCCTGTCTCCCCAAAATAGATTTAATCAATAACTACAAGATAATTTTAAAACTATATTCTCTCTCTTTCTGTTTATACACACATATATATGCACACCTATATGTAAAATACTGTACATGCTGAGTTCTCTTAACAAAACCAATATCAGCTATAAAATATAACCATTTTAAGAGCTATGGACTCTAATTCCCAGAATTCCCTAGCCAGCATTTTCTAGGTTGAGAAATACTATACTAGATTCACACATCAAGGTCAGCTCGTGAGGGAAGACTCCCTCTATCCTCTGGGGCACCCATCACCACCTCTTTCTCTTTACCATTCACACCTACAACAGAAACAGCAGCATAATCTCAATTGTTACCATAAAAGCTTAATAATATTTCTTGACATCTATATTACTAACAAAAAAATCCCATGCTCTCTGTGAAAGTAGAGATTCTGGAATATGTGTTATTTGCTATCATCTTACACAGCAAACATGAATTCATACTAAGGCATCTTTCCCAATCTGGTATCTTCAGATGTGCAGAATTTCAATTCCTATATTCCTGGAATTCCTAGCTGAGAATTCTGGAGAAGGGTGCTAATGTGAGTTTGTGCTCATATACTTCCCACAATATACTCACCTTCTCTCTATGACATAAATCTAAACACAGTCATACATAAGCATTTACCCCGAGTATAACAACTGAGAGCTCTAATTTAAGAGCCAAACATTTACAGGCTAAGGACTGCACCTAGACTCAGTCATATTTTTGAAATATATGCTGGTATGCTGAGATTGAAGTTCTTGAGCAGAAAAATAAGTACATAACCTTATTATTTGTATCGGTAACAAAATACTTCACACTGCTTCCACTATGACCAGAAAATCCTCCAACTAAAGAACTTCTTTGTGTCACATTGACAAAGATAAATAGACCTTCAGAAGCCATAGCAGCCACATTACTGAACAATAGCTATTTCAAACCTTCATTGACACAACAGCAATAGAAATAAATCGAATAGTTCATGCAATACCATACAGAGATTTACATCAAAAGCAGACAATGAAGGAAAATACCTGAATGGAGCTTATTAACAATTTTTTTTAAGCTGATCAGTCCAACTGCAAATACCATGTAATTTCCAACTGCACACCATTTAAAATAGCTGTTGTCTGTGTGGTGACCAGGGCCCTTTCTTATGCAGGAAAGAAACATGTGCCTTGTTCCTATGACAACCCATGCCCTGGCTACAGACTCCAAGGAGCTACCACAATCTGTAATACTGAAACTTCTCTGAAATTGGAGGAAGCAAGACAAAATTCAGTAAGCAATATGCTCAAGGACTTAAAATGAAACTCCCTTTTCAGCACCAGAAGAATCAGTCTGCTGCTAGGTTCTTGACCAAGGAAGGATAAACAAAACACAAAATAAAGAAGATAAAAAGCCAAGTAGAAAATTATTGCTAATCTATGGCACACAGTAGCATGTTACGCTTGTTTTTAACCTGAGTTCTTGAACAACCACAATGGAAGAGACATATGACATTTGGCTCAAGAACAGATGTTCTGTTCTAATATCCTCCAACCTCACACATTCCAGATGCATCAGGGTTGCCAAAATTCCTCTGTGCAATGATAAAGAATGGCATAATCTTTTGCTAACCTTTCATGCCCTTGCATGGATAACAGAAATAATAAAGACACAGTACAGCAGGCAGCCTATTTTACTCAGAAGAACAAAATGTATTTATTTGAATTTGAATTTGTGCAAGTAATGGGCGTGCATGCACATGAAACCATCCCCCCACCCCCGTTGCTGCCAGTCAGCAAACCTTTCTGGCTCTATTGCAGTGGTCCCCAACCTTTTTGGCTTTGCAGTCCAGGGTTGGGACTTCCTGCTCTATTGGATGTTTGGATGTGAATATTTTTCAGTGCAAATCATAACTTGAATTATGGCTAGTTTAGTGCAAGGGTTATTCATGAACCCTACTAAGAAGTTGGTTTATTTGAATCCTTAATTTGTCATATTCAAGCAATACAAACTAACGAATCTAAGCTAGAAGTAAAATTCTCAAACCTGCAGGTAAATACAAATTCAGCAACCTATAGGATGCTGAAAATTGTAATTCAATAGCAACCATTTGGACCTCAGATTCTTTACTGGCATATGATAGTAGCTAATTTAGTATAAGACTCCAACCATTATAATCCTCCAGCTTCACCTTAAATGAACATTACAGCAATAAGGTTTTTTTTTTCATTCAAATAGACCTAATATGTTATGGCTTGCTTAACATCACAGAGTGATGCCTAGCCAGATTCTGAAGAACCTGTTCTGCTCTCATAAAAATATAAATCTGAGATCTCATAGGTCAGTTTTTCCTTACAGTATGAAGTCAGTTTATTAAAAACTCATTTTTTTAATTGTAAGAACAAGATAAAGGGATTGATTCATGGTTCAGAAGATATGCAAATGAAGTTCCTGTTATTCTGAAGCAGATACCCACTGCCGAGTGAGAGGGGAGTTTCCAATGATAGATAGATCATTAAAATGTGAAAAATGACAAGAAATATTAAGAAATTAATTGTGCCTCAGATAGTGCAGATAGCTGCTGACCCCCCAGTGATCTCATTTTAATTCTGGAGGATTTAGGGCACAAGCTGGTACAAGCAGGGTACCCTGGGATCTCTTTGGATCAGACTGCATCCAAGCATGGCTAAGTGCCAATACGGTTTAGGATTTAAATTATGATATTGACTGCTGATAGCCAATTATTATGAAGGAAACAATCTCTTAAATTAGAAGGTCTGGAGTAACATGCAAACTAGCATTTGGAAGCAAAGAGTAAACAAAGATAACCTGAAAATTTATAAATTTTCAATAACTGTTGGTTACAAAAATTATTTTGAAAGGTAGGACATGACAAAAATCTAAATAACGAGTAAAAATATATGCATATCCTTAAATACTATGAAACTTTAATTGCAGATAAATTATTCACAAGTTCTGCCCTTTAGTTTTGTTAAAATGTTTTATTCAAATAAGCAAATGTTTTCTTTCTTTCACATTTTATTTCATTGTACTTGCTACATATCTCCTGCAGCAGTTCTGTGTTTATACCCTGTATTTTAATTTTATACATAATACCACTGCGCTTTGATGTTCCCAGATTTTTTAAAAAAATTGTGAACAGTTATTGCAAAAAAGGAGGAGCCTGGAGCTAAATAGGAAGCAAAAGGTAGCAGTTTCACAGGTAGCAGTTTCTCAAGAAGGGTGAATTCATCCCCTCCCTTTAATTAGAATGCCATAAATTAAAAGTACAACAAAAGAATAGTGAAATCCTCATTCTTCTTCTCTTTGCTATATAATTAGCAATATTATGGAAAAAGAACTATGTCCCCTAAATGATTTTACATCTCTGCTACTTATCTTATTTAGGACTCATCAAGCAATTATTGTATCTAGAAAGCTCTTGAAGGTTTCTATTTCTGTAAAGCTTCAAAATATGCAGGTTACATAATACAAGAATATATTTTAGTATGATTTCCTGTGTACCCGGGCATTAATGCACTTGCTTATTATCTACAAAAGCATATGCAAATTGTGGAGCTGATTAAATTACTTCTTCCTCCCAAGAAACTTGATCACACCTTATATTTGTCAGCAGTACTTTTTAAAATAAGGAACAGAATCTTTCCAGATGAGATACTTGGGTTATGGCACTTTTCTTCAGCAGTTTGATGAGCTTTTATAATCATTCTTTGGTCTAACTAGATCCGTACCACTTCCCACCTCTGTTAAGTGCTTCCTAATTATGCTCTTATTGCATTTCTGTTTTAAATGCTAAATATTGGAGTTTATTAAGCCAAGAGGATAGAAACAAGAATTTATATAAATTCATTAAACATATATGGCTTTTCTCTTGGCCAATTATTCTTAATGGTGAATATATAAATTCCTCATTCTATATTGGGAGGACCTTGGATAGAATATATGTTCTTAGAAGAGTTACAAGTCAATCCAGAATCCATATACTTGTCCTGTAACTAACACCTGTGAATTGTCAGGAGTCAGCACATTTCTTAAGCTACAGAAGTTAAAATCTTCCACAGAAGACAGTGTCTTTACTTTCAGTCAATAAGCCCAGTTAAAGAGCTTGCACCATCACCTTCCTCCTGATTACATGCTCTTAAGCTTATTATGTCATCAGAGCTTATATTAGTTGCGGTTTGGAGCTTCTCAGACATAGAATTTATCATTGTTATCACTATTGGTGGTCATAAATTATGGTACACGGTATCTAAAAATGCAGTTGCTTCAGATTTGGTTATCACTGCATGCCAGGCATGAAGGAAAGGAAGGATGGGAAGTAGCACACATTTGCTAACCAGACATTTTGGTTAAGAATACCATAGGAAGTCAGCCACACCCTTAACCCTTTGCAGCCAACAAGCAGTTACTGCTTCCTGCCTGAAATTCAGATAAGAATGGGCAATAAGTTGTCAGGTTTCTCAGCCCCTATAATACGACTTCAGCAACAGAGAGGTCAATGTCTGGAATACTCTACCTGACTCTGTGGTTTCTTCCCCAAACCCCAAAAACTTTAACCTTAGACTTTCTACTATTGACCTCACCCCTTTCCTAAGAGGTCTGTATTGGATGTGCATAAGCGCACCAACGTGCCTACCATCCCTGTCCTATTGTTTCTTTTTATTTTTCTTATATGTATTCATTTCATGTATTCATAACTATGTTTATCCTTATACTTATTATCTTGTAAGTGATTGACAAATCAAATAAATATATAAAAATATATAATATATAATTCTAGGTTATTTGTGCTGGTGCCTCCTGGGACTTTGGTGACTGCAGGACTAATGGCAGTTGCAGCCCCAAATATTCAAAGGTCACCATTACATGCTAATGTTCACTGAATATCTATAAAATAATGGGGGTGGGAGGAGATGTTTCATTCAGTCTATAGGAATGAGGGAATAGGATGCGCAATGGATTTTTTCCGTGGGCAAGGACTGCTCCTTTCCCCTCCCCTCACCCTCAAATTGTGGAGCAGGCAAAATTTATCAGTTTTTTGCAGCAAAGGCGCCAAGCAGAGCTTTTTGAAACCTTCCTTCGGCCGTCTCTCCAAGAAGCGACCCCCACAAGCAGCGGATTGTGCTGAAGCTTTCCCTGCATTGCAGAGCCATCGCCCTGAAGACGCTGCTCCTCCTAACCTCCCCTCCTCCCCTTTGCTCTAGAGCCACCTTTTCTGCCCGCTTTCCCCGGCTTAAGGGAACCCTTCCAGGGGGCTTCAAGAGCCTCTCCTCATCGGGAGCGCTGGGCCGCCTCGCTTTTCGCTTCTTCTTTCACTTGCCCTCCTCGTACTTACCGGTACTTGCTGGCGGCTGCGTCCGCGGTTCCTTTCTGTCTCAGCGTTGGCAGTTAAAAGCAGGAAGGAAGTTGGTTAAAAAAAATAATAATCATTTGCAAAAAATCCGACTGGAAGAGGAAGCTGCGGCGTTGCTAGTTCTTCTATCGCGCACAGTTTATTTAGAGCCTCGTTGTTCTGGGCATACATACTCACAAAGTACAATAAAGCATAGAAGATGATTAGCTGTATGTGTGAACTCCTTAAGTATCCTCGCTTGTGGTCCGTAGGAAATCGTGGGTTATTTCCCCTTGCTTGTGATATGCATGCATTCCTTCAGGATGTAGACATTGGAAACTCTACAAGCAGTGCTAAGTGCCTTGGATTCATGTTTGGCTGTGATGTTACCGAGGATTCTAAAGGATGCTATTTCTGGGAGATAATAGTTATTAGAGTAGGGGGAAAAAACCACACAGCTCATTTTTCACCCTCCATTTAAAAAGTCAGCTAGTGTTTCAGTTTTCTGCCATCTGGATGTTCTGCCTTGATTATAATCACACACTTCAGAAGCATTAGGTATTTGGGGACAAGAGCTATGTTTTTTATTAAATCCTAACGCAATAGGAAAATTATTTGTATATGTATCTATAACATTTGAAAACAGGAAAATTATTGCTGAAAGACCTGGCAAATACATCCCAAAAAATAGCTTTTATTTATTTATTTATTTGATTTGTCGATCGCTTACAAGATAATAAGTATAAGGATAAACATGAATACAAGACATGAATACATATAAGAAAAATAAAAGAAACAATAGGACAGGGACGGTAGGCACGTTGGTGTGCTTAGACCCCTTAGGAAAGGGGTGAGGTCAATAGACAGTCTAAGGTTAAAGTTTTTGGGGTTTGGGGAAGAAACCACAGAGTCAGGTAGAGTATTCCAGACATTGACCACTCTGTTGCTGAAGTTGTATTTCCTGCAATCAAGTTTGGTGCGGTTAATCTTGAGTTTGTATCTATTGTGTGCTCTTGTATTGTTATGGTTGAAACTGAAGTATTCATTGACTGGTAGGACATTGCAATGTATGGTTTTATATACTATGCTTAGATCAGACCGAAGACGGCGTAGTTCTAGGTTTTCTAGGTCTAGAATTTCAAGTCTGGTGGCATAAGGTATTCTGCAACGAGTAGAGGACTGTAGAACTCTTCTTGTGAAATATTTCTGGACTTTCTCAACTGTGTTAATACCAGATACGTGATATGGGTTCCAGACTGATGAGCTGTATTCAAGTATCGGTCTAGCAAATGTTTTGTATGCCCTAGTTAGTAGTGTGATATTACCAGAGAAAAAGCTATGTAGGATTAGGTTAACAACTCTTAATGCCTTTTTGGCTATGTAGTTACAGTAGGCTCTACCACTTAGATCATTAGAGATGAGTACTCCAAGGTCATTGATAGTGTTTGGATCATCAACAAGGTGTGACTATTCAGCTTGTATTTTATTTTCTGATTTTTTTTGCCAATATGTAAGACAGCATTTATTTGTTGACATTTGAAGTTGCCATTTGTTTGACCATTCTGATACATAGTAGAAGTCTTTTTGAAGGGTAGCAGTATTGTCTGTGGTGTTGAATAGCTTTACATCATCAGCGAAGAACACACAGTTGCTCTTAATATGATCACAGAGGTTATTTATGTAGAGTATGAAGAGAATTGGTCCTAGAACACTGCCTTGGGGGACACCACTTTTGACAGGTACAGAATTTGATAAGACGCTCCCAATTTTGGCCATTTGTTGTCTGTTTGACAGGAATGCTTCTATCCAGTTATGCAAAAATCTTATGGTATCTCTTGTCAACATTAATTGCAGTGGGACAGAAACTTGTTTTCATTGAGATCAAGTGACACCAGAAATTCCTTATAGAGGTGAGTCCAACTTTTTTCCTTAGGGGAAAAAATGGACATCTGTAATGCTGTACAGCCTAACAATCTGGGTATTGATTCATAAACAAGTCCTATGCATTTCTTGGATCTTATTTAGAAGAATAAACTTATCATGTATAGATTACAGCCACGGTGGAATACTTCCATTCCTTGACTGAAACAATCTTAAGATTGTTTTTATCATATCAGTATTAAAGCAATGTTTCTACCCCAAGCCAATAGCATCCAATGGCAGCCAAGAAATGTATAAACTTAAGATCTGTCACCCATTATGTTGAAACAGAAATCAGAGGGACAGCATTGTGTGATAGCAGAGCTGGACCTAATGGCTGTTTCAAGCTAATGTGGATATGCTCTTCCCCTCAGGCTCTTAGTCAGCCTCATCTGCCAACATTCTCTTGTCTCCTAAAAGAACTGGACACAGCAACCTCAAGCCAATGGTCTGTCAGAATGTGCATTAGCAATTGATTGCTCAGCCAGCAGTGCTGCACATGCTCTAGCTCTGTGGCCTCAAGTGAGTAGCTCAAGGCGGAAACAGTGTAATAAGAGGACGGGCAAACAATGTGGAAATCAGCATTTGTTGCATATAGGATGGGGGTGGGGATCCTAAATAGGCTTGTAACCCAACTCCTTTATTTCTCTAATCTTTTTGGGGGGGTTATAATGACTTGAAGCTTAAGCACTTGTAGATGAATGACAAAACCCTGCAGCCAGAATCTTTCCATTCCTGCCAAAGCACCATGATGGGAAGATTTTTCCCAGTCGTTGTTCATACATAGAAGAGAGAAGACAACAAAGCAGGGGAAATCAAACAATTGCTTTGCTTATCATGGGCTGCACATGGCAAACCAAGACAAAACCATTCAATAGTGAGCCCAAAACTCATATGCATATAATTTCTGGTTGACTCAATGAGGGATGGTTAACATTCTGAAGAAGAATGCTCATTCACCAGACTTGAGATTACTTTAAAGCAGAAGTCCTTCCTTTTTTTTTGTTGATGTATCCAAACAAACATAAGGGCAGGATTATAGTATTTATGACTTCCCAGCCTCTGATGAATGGTAGAAACCATCTGCAGTGGGCTTTCATTCTCTCAGTGTGGACCGTGTCTTGACACCCACAGATACCAGAGATTCATAGCATTCATTATTTGATCTCATCTATGAGATACCAGGGCTCTTGCATATTTAACAGCTATAGAGAAGATATTTCAGTTAGTGTACTGTAGGTTATCATATAAGTTTTTCTATAAAGGGAATTTATAAAATGTAAAAGTGCGGACAATAATAGCCTAAAAACAAACTTCTAAAAGTAACTTCAAAGAACTATGACTGTTATTAATGTAAATTCCCTGACCTTGAAAAAATTAGTTATGCAGTTGTTTTGGAATGTTAACAATTTTCCTTAAAAACAGCCTCAAGTTCATATGAAATTTCATGGTCATTCTCAATTCTCAAAAATAACCAATATTATACGTGTAGTTTTTACACATGCCAAATGAGACTTCGGTACTATGTCTATCTTTTCATCCGTAGAATAAATCTCTGGAAACTAAAGAGGAGTAAACCAAATTTGGCGTGGAGAGGAGAAATTGGCAAAAGAAAAATCAAGTTCAAATATGGGAAGAATCAGCAAGTCTGCAGAGGGGAAATGGGGCAGAGCTTGTTGCTGATTCCTTCATTCTAAGCCCCTTCCGTCCCACTCACATGACCCAGAATGGAGCTATTTATTATTAAAAGATTGGAAGATTTCCAGAAGTCATACCCTAGACTTTCCTTCCTTGTTTCTAATGTTTACTATTATGATTGCCTCGCATTAAGATTTCTCTGAGTTCTTCGAATTTCAGTTCGTTTCAGAATAACTTAGTGATATGCATCAGTGTGCAAACTTCTCTTATTGCTAGTTTCCTGTTGGGCAAACAAGCCTATTCAACTCTTGGGAGTTCCTTTTGAATACACGTACATTGAACCCACATTAAAAGCCATACAAGAATCCCTTATGTATGTATTTTGAAAGGCAATTGTTATATCGAATTGTTTTCTAGTCACTTAGCAGTTGATAACTATGTATCTTACTTAATTACCAGTTTAATAGTATTAAATTCTTAGAATATAGCAGGAATTGTGTCTAAATGAAGATTGGTACAGCGATGAAACTGGTGCTAATATATGTATAAAGATAAATGCTTAAATAAGCCCATATAAAATAATAAAGGCATTCCTGTCATCTATATTTTATATGTAGCTCATTTAATAATTTGATAAATTGCTTTATTATTCCAAGACCACTGAGCTATCTTGCTCAGTTTAATTTTTCCTGAGCACTCACAACACACTGAACTACAGTTCAACCCTAATATAACTTTCCTTTATGGTTTAGTGAGTCATGCAAACTTTTAAAAATGGATTAATTCAGTAAACAGGTCATTTCACTATGAGTTAGCAAATCGATAAACATCAACAACATATTAAATATTAATTAATGTTTGGTTAAATGTAATGAATAAATCCTCTTTGTACATTACAACCTTGGTACATTATGGGATGCACACAAAATGGTGTGACCTTTTCAACAAACAATGATTCATCCAGTATATGAACCAAGCCACTGAATCTTGTCTTAAGAAAAAAGATGATTTTAGCTTTACTCTAAAATGTTTCAAATAAAATATCCCAAGTTCAACAACATATTTTCCTCAGTCATGTGCTCTAAATCTGACGATGAAAGAGGAGTTATCTACCAAGAAGTAAGTATCCCCCAAATATCTAACTTAATTACTTTTGGATAACTGAAAAACAAGAGGGCCTTGGTGGTGCAGGCTGTTAAATGCCTAGCACTTAAGTTCCAGCTGCCTGCAATTACGGCAGGCTCGAATCCCACCAGGCTCAAGGTTGACTCAGCCTTCCATCTTCTCGGGGTAGGTAAATTGAGGACCCAAGATTGTTGGGGGCAATAAGCTGACTTTGTAAGAATGCCGCTTAGTAATAAGCAGGCATATACAATGGAATGAAGGCTATTGCTGAGCGCATTGGGTTGTATCCCAAAATTGTAAGCCGCCCTGAGTCTTCAGAGAAGGGCGGCATATAAATGTAATTTTTTAAAAAAAGATATTGTAACTCAGAGGTGTGAAACTGGCAGCCCAAGGGCCTGATGTGTCACACGCAGACCATGCCCACCCCAGCTCCATGAATGGGAAAAACTTCGTGAAACAACATGGCGCCGCAAGTTTGACGCCCATGTTGCAACTGAACTTTTGTTTCAGAAGAAACTGCTCTATTTTGTTGACAATCTTTGTTTCCACCTCTTAGTTGCAGTGTTTAGCCTTTGATTCATGTCATTACAAGGCAGCTGCTTAATTTGTGTCCCTAATTTAAAACTGAGTAAAACTCATAAGGTAAGTGACTATCCTTGAGCATGCTGATTAATTATCTAACAAAGATTTTGGTGAGCATCCTTTTTTAAAAGTTGTTTGGTTCGTTGAATGAAGGGTAAGAATCACACTGCAGTCTTTTACCTCTCTAAATTAAGTGGAAAGATATATTGATGTTAATAGAACACATTTCCAAGTAGACATATATAGAACTTCAATTTTATTCTCTTCTCTTGCCATATACAAGACAGTATTTTAATCTTACTCTCTTCCGATTAAGTCTTGTATGGAAAATATTCCTTGTTTCTTAATTCCTTAATATTGTTGCAGTAATTTAATTTAAAACTGTCAATTTTTTGCATTTTAAAATTATTTTGAATACTGTGTTATTTTAAAATTTAGTGCATGTAACTGTAATATGAAGTTCATTTTCTTCTAATTTGAATAATTTTTATTGGACAGTAAATCTCATGCACATTGTTTTTGTAAAATACATTAATAAACATTTTGTAAAATACATTAATAAATAATAAACTGAGACAGTAAATCCCATGCACATTGTTTTTGTAAAATACATTAATAAACATTTTGTAAAATACATTAATAAATAATAAACTGAGACAAAATCCCATGCACATTGTTTTTGTAAAATACATTAATAATGGGAAGAAGATTAGTAAATAAAGAAGATAAATATGGAATACATAGCATTATAAATTATGTTGATTTGTTATGACTATTTTTATTACTAAGCATTTTCAGGTTTTACAATTTCAGTAAGAAACAATATGTACTTTAAAAAAAAATGTCATCTGTGTACCATGTGTATGTATGTAGCTACTCAGACTGCTACCAGGAGAAAACTCTGTATATGAACAACCATCTAACCAAGTGAAACTCAGATTTTGAACAAGAACTATTTTAAGCTTCCTTTCTCCCATATAATTAATCACGGATAGCAAGCTCCTTGTCTTGCAAACTGCAATTTTATTACAGCAGCTTTCAGCTTCTGTATAAATCAATGTAGCTAACCTACATTATTATCTAAAAATAACATGCTGCTATTACTAGTACTAAATGCCAGATTGGTATATATTAACGATCCTACGTTCGTGATTTGATAGCATGGATAAGGCCAACTTGGCATGGATAATTGAAATCTGGTTGGGCATAGAGAGAGATGGTAATAGCAATAGCACTTAGACTTATAGCCACTTTACAGGGCTTTACAGCCCTCTCTAAGCAGTTTACAGAGTCAGCATATTGCACTCAACAATCTGGGTGCTCATTTTACCCACCTCGGAAGCATAGAAGGATGAGTCAACCTTGAATATGAAGCTTTGCATCTCTATCTTGGCTGTTAATTTCTACCCTGAGCTTTTGAGGTTCTTTCCCAGTTACCTGGAAGGAGAGGAGGTTTTGATAGGAAAGAACAGCCTTTGATCAACCAGTGGAGGACCTAGTAACTGTGAGTTTTAGGGCTTTCCCCAAGAATGTGAAGACTTCCATTAAAAGGAGGTTATCTACCTTAGATTTAACTGGTGCACAATTTAGGAGTTCTCTTCAATTCCCATCTTCTGATTGAAGGTCAGGTAGCAGCCATGGCTAAAGAGCCTTGGAATGTCTATTATGTGCCTCAATTGCACCTACTTCCTGGATTCATATTCAGGTGGTTCTGGTCTGTTGGCCTTCTGAGATAAATATTTGATGTTTCCACAGCTTTGAGTTATGCATTAGTTTTTTTTTTTAATTACATTTATATGCCGCCCTTCTCCAAAGACTCAGGGTGGCTTACAATTTTTGGGATACAACCCAGTGTGCTCAGCAATAGCCTTCATTCCATTGTACATGCCTGCTTATTACTAAGCGGCATTTTTACAAGGTCAGCTAATTGCTCCCAACAATCTTGGGTCCTCAATTTACCTACCCCGAGAGGATGGAAGGCTGAGTCAACCTTGAGCCTGGTGGGATTCGAGTCTACAGCAGTTGTGCCCTCTCCTGGACTTGGGGCCCTGCTAATGGTCACTCAAGCCCTCATGACCTCCAGATTAAATAATTGCATATTGCCGTACATGGGACTGCCTTAAAGAGTGTTTGGGAGCTTCAGCTGGTGCAGAATGCAGCAGTGCAAGCAGTTAATGGCAACATGTGACACCACTACACCATGAACTGCATTGGTTTTCTGCTGGGGGCAATTTAAACTGCTGGTAATACCTTTAAAGTCCTTCAAGGCTAGAGATTGGGGAACTATGAGATGATCTCTCTTCAACTGTTTTTACTTGTCTCGTCTGTTCTGGGTGCCATTGGCTAAGTAGTGTCAACTGGTAGGGCTTAAAATAAGGGCCCATTCTGCAGTAATACCCACCCTGTTTAATACCATTTCCTCTTGAGATTAGGTTAGCCCTGGCCCTGCTGGCTTTTCAGAAGCAGAGATGGTATTCAGCAGGTTCTGACTAGTTCTGGAGAACCAATGGTGGAAATTTTGAGTACTTCAGAGAACCGGCAAATACCACCTCTGACTGGAGATTTTACAGTATTCTTCCCCTGCCATGCCCACCAAGCCAGAAACGGTAGTAAAAAAATTTGAATCCCATCACTGTTCAGAAGGCCCTAAAAATTTGGTTTTCTGTCTAGCAGAAACCCAAATGTGTGACAGAGCCCAACTCTTGACTTTGTTCATAGTTATTTTATGAAGCTCAGCTGCCATGTGTTTTTATTTTATATTATATATTTTATTTATTTTCATCTATTTTATTGTAACCTGTGTAGAGTCACATATGTGAGACACGTGATTATATAAATTAAATAATTTCCCTTCCAGTTCAATGTTCTGATGAGCTAGTCATTTTCAGATGATTTATCAGGATGATGCTTTAAAGTTTCCTTGTCATCATATTGAACAAACAGGTTATGTATGCATGTTTAAAGTCATTGGTTTAGTTTGAACTGTTCTTGTAAAATGTAAGAAATGATTGGTTTAAAAGTCGGGAAAACCCTGCACTCTGATTGGCTGGCAACTGCTGGCTATAAGTAGCAGCCCAGCCAAAGCGGGTTCGTTCTGAGCTGTAGTCACTAATAAACAAAGAGCTTGAAGCACTCCGCGTCTGTCTCTTCATGCAAACTTAACACTGGCGATGAAGGTGGGATCTCCCTGAAGAAGAAGGCAATGCGGAACAGAAGAAGAGAAGATGGCTGCGCTGAACACCCCCAGCCCGTTCAATCCGACGGCAGAAGACTGGGAGACGTATGCAGATTGTTTCCAAATGTATCTGGAAGGAAACGATCTTGCCGACATTTCCGAGAAGCGGAAGAGGCGGTCTTTCTCATGCACTGCGGTCCGGCAGTTTTCAAGATGGCGAAGGCATTGGTGGGAGCTGCAGGCGTGAAGGTAATGGAATGGCCTGACTTAGAAAAGTTGTTAAGAGCCCATTACCCCACAAGTATCGTGCCTCATTAAGAGACACGAGTTTTACCGTCGGGATCAAGGGAAAGCGAAAATGTAACGACTTCATGGCAAGTTTAAGAGACATTGGGGTGCATGTGAATTTAACAATTTAGAAGAGGCCATGCGCGATCGATTTGTTCTGGGCCTTAAAACAAGGTACTTCAGAGCAAGTTATTACTAAGACCTAAGATCACGCTGAAGGAAGCAATAGAAGAGGCCTCTTCAGCAGAAGCTACCAAGTCCTCAGCAGCAGCCATGAAGAAAATTAACAAGGCCACAAGCCATCCTGATGTGGAAAAGTCCACAACAACTCATTGTGAGCAAATAGATTCTGAGTCAGACTGTAGTGAAGTGGAGGAAGGAATTTATAGACTCAGAATGGAGCGGAAAAAGAAAGACCTGGGAAGAAAGAGGCAAGATTTCTACTGCAGAGGTTGTGGGGAAGCCACCCCGCACTGAATGCAAGTTCCTAGATACCATCTGCCTCCGTTGTGAAAAAGAGGACACCTAGCAAGAGTCTGCAAATCATCCAGAACTCCACCCAACAGAAGGAAGTTTCCTGACAAAGAATTCAAGCCCAACAACCTCAGTGAGAAAATGGGGTGCAGCACAGAAGCAAAGGGAAGAATGAAACTCATCAGACAGTAACTATTGGTCATTCTTCTTCTATCAATAACAGAAAAGTGCATGTCAAGGTACTAATTGAAGGAAGGCCTTGCCAAATGGAAGTGGACTCAGGCTCATATTTATCTATGGTGTCATGGGACACTATTCACAGACTACTCCCAAACATTCAGAAGAAGCATTTCAAGAAGCAAGCACTGACTCTTAAAGACTACCAAGGGAACAAGATTCCAGTAGTTGGAACAAGAGAATTCAACGTGAAGTTCAAAGGCCACACCAACGCTTGCCCCTGACCATCGTGGACAAGGATTGCCCAAGCTTGCTGGGACTTGAGTGGTTCAATCCACTAGGCATCGAGGTGACTGGCATCAATCACGTGAGCAACACTGAATGGGAGGAGGCCTTGAAGTCTGAGTTTCCAGAGGTCTTCAGCGACAGATTGGGCAAGTATATGGGGACCCCTATCACTTTCATTCTAGATCCCAAGGTGCCACCAATTAGCTTAAAGCCCAGAAGGGTCCCATTTGCCTTAAAGGAAAAATTGATGCACAATTAGATAAACTAATAGCTCAAGGAGTTTTAGAGCCCACTGACCACTCCAGGTGGGAGACACCCATAGTCACACCAGTCAAGACTGATGGGTCAGTGAGAATCTGTGGAGACTATAAGGGGACATTGAACCATGCGCTTCAACAGAGCATATCCAGTTCCAGTGGTGCATCATTTACTACATTCACTTGGCAGGGGTACAGTCTTTGCCAAATTGGATCTGGCCCAGGCATATCAACAACTAACAGTTGATGATGCCACTGCAGAGGCCCAAACCATTGTGACTCATAGAGGTGCTTTCAAATGTAAAAGGTTACAGTTTGGAGTAAGTGTGGCACCAGGCATCTTCCAAAGCCTTATGGAAAGGATGCTCCAAGGACTGCCAGGGTAGTACCTTACTTTGATGATGTGTTAATCTCTGCTGAAAATGACACTCAGTTACAAAGAGACTCAGAGAAGTCCTTACCAGATTCAAAAAGCGGGGTTAAAAGTCAAGGAAGAAAAATGCACTCTTAGAACTGACAAGGTTGAGTTCTTGGGCTATATGATTGACAAGCATGGTATCCACCCCACAGATGCCAAGGTTCAGGCAATCAAAAGCCCCTAGACCAAAATATAAAACAGATTTGCAAGCCTTCCTTGGACTCATTAACTTTTATCACATGTTCCTACCTCAGAAGGCAACCATTGCAGAACCACTGCACAGATTATTAGACAAAAAGTCGTGTGGGTCTGGGGCAGAAAAGAACAATCTGCATTTAACAATATTAAAGACTAATCACGTCTGATGCTGTACTGATACAGTTCTCTGAGAATTTGCCTGTTGTACTGACTTGTGATGCATCCCCTTTTGGAGTGGGGGGTTTGAGCCACAGGCTTCCCAGTGGGAGGAAGCTCCTATTGCATTTTACTCTCGCACCTTGACCAAAGCAGAGAGGAACTACAGCCAACTGGACAAGGAAGCCTTGGCAATTGTTGCAGCTGTCAAGAAATTCCATGAGTATTTATATGGGAGAACATTTACCATTGTCACAGATCACAAACCTCTGTTAGGCATTGTGGCAGGAGACAAACCTAGCCCACTATCCTGTCACCAAGAATGCTGAGGTGGACTGAATTTCTTGCTGCTTATTCATACAAACTCATCCACAGGCCTGGCAAAGACATTGGGCATGCAGATGCTTTGAGTTGCCCACTTCCTTCTCACACTGAGGACTTTGCTCCTGAGACTTACACCTTTTCCTAGAAACTGTTGCCAAGCTTCCAGTACAGCTGCTGAAATTGCCAGAGAGACTGCCAAAGACACTTTATTGGCTCCTGTTATAGGCTGGATTAAGAAAGGTTGGCCTCTTCAAGATCTACCTCAACATGCCCAACCTTTTAAATCCAGGCAAACTGAATTATCTGTATTAAGAGGATGTATTTTGTGGGGTAACAGGGTGGTTATTCCTGCAAAACTGCAAAAGAGGTTTTGGAAATGTTACATGAGGGTCATCCAGGTATTGTCAGAATGAAGGGATTGGCCAGGAGTTATGTATGGTGGCCAGGTATTGACAAAATGGTTGAAAACTGGGTTGCATCTTGTCCCAACTGTCAGGTAGTCAGGCCTGCCCCACCTCTCGCCCCACACAGGAATGGGAATGTCCTAGGGGCCCATGGTCCAGGATTCACATTGATTTTGCTGGCCCTACCAGAGGGCACACTTTCCTTATCATAGTAGATGCATATTCCAAATGGCTAGAGGTCATCCCTATGGCATCCACCACAACTGATGCTGTCATCAAACAGCTTAAAAGCTTTTGTAACTCACGGGTTACCTGATGTACTCATTTCTGACAATGGTCCTCAATTTACATCCAACCTTTTTGAATCATATCTAGCACAGCAGGGTATCAGACATGCCCTGACAGCCCCTGGGCATCCTTCTAACGGCGGCTGACGTATGGTACAATTTACCAAGGAAAAACTTCAGCAATTGGGTCCAGGGGATATCACTGAGAGAGTTGAAAAACTTCTCAGTGTCCAGCATATCACTCTAACCCATCAACTAACTTATCCCCAGCAGAGTTGTTGATGGGTAGGAAACTCAGGTCTCCCCTTGATCGCCTTCATCCCACTTACGCACCCAACACACCACTAGATTCCACTAGCAAAGTTAGCATTCACTGTGGGTGATTCTGTTTATGCTAAGAACCTTATGGGTGAACCTTTATGGATTCCTGCTGAGATAACCCAAATCACAGGCCCTCGATCTTACAGGGTACAAACAGAGGATGATGTCCTCTGGAGCAGGCACATTGATCAGCTTAGATCCAGATTACCTCAGGAACATCGCAATTGTTCCTCTCTAGTTCCCATACCTAATACCTCTTCTAGGGGAAGGGAGGATCATGAGTGTAATGAACAAGCAAGAATCAACCCCATGTGTAACGAGCTAACATGACAGGAACCATCCCAAAACCTGTCACAATACCAACAACCATTTTCACAAATGGAAGATTGCACATCATAACCTGATTTAGGTGCTGACATTGGGTTGGAGATGGATTGGGAGGAGAGACCAGGTTGTAGTAACCAAACAGGTTCTACCATTACTACAAGTCCTAGTAAGGAAATGTCAGCAGACACATTTCCTCCCTCACAAGGTGAGAACCTTAAAACATCTGAACCACGTAGGTCTCAGCGTACGTAAGAGCCCCACCTATTTAAAAGAATACATTAGATAGGCTGGGGTTTGAGTATGGACTGAACCTAGTGGGGAGGGGTGTTATGTATGCAGGTTTAAAGTCATTGGTTTAGTTTGAACTGTTCTTGTAAAAATCTAAGAAATGATTGGTTTAAAAAGTGCGGGAAAACCCTGCACTCTGATTGGCTGGCAACTGCAGCTGCTGGCTATAAGTAGCAGCCGCAGCCCAGCCAAAGCGGGTTCGTTCTGAGCTGTAGTCACTAATAAACAAAGAGCTTGAAGCACTCCGCATCTGTCTCTTCATGCAAACTTAACACATATATCTGAGAACATCATGGTTTTAATCATTTTGGTCACACAGCAGTGAGACACTTTCGGTGCTTGCTATATACAAGCACACACACACAAAAACTACAATTTCTTCATCCTGCATAAATGCTATAAATATTAGGTTGATTCTCAAAAATATAACTAGTGAAGAGGAAAGAAATTATAGCTAGAATTTATATCACACATTAATTTTGTCCTTGCTGCTTAGCTTGAACAAAATGGCTTACAGACTGTTTGAATATTGTTAAATTCTTTATTACAGTGAAATTTGACAAAGATAAAATAAAACTGGAAGATATTTTGCATATAACAGCCCACTCCTACCTCAGGAGAAGTCTACGCTGGCTTCCAGTTTCTTCTTAAGTGCAATTCAAGGTGTAGGTCATCACCTTTAAAGTCCTATATATGGCACAGAGCCAGGCTATCTGCAGGATTGCCTTTCCTTAAGAACACCTATCTATCCTATCAGACCAGATAGAGTGGACATGCTCCTAGTCCTTTCCCCTAAATATTGCCATCTGATGAGAGCTAGGAAGCATGCCTTTTCTGTGGAAACCATTGCCCTATAAAACACTCTGCCCCCTAAAGTCTACCCTCCTAGCCTTCCTTAAAGCTTTGAAGACCTGGATTTTCCTCAAGTGCTGTGATAAGATGGAATAATTGTATATGAAAAGGTTGACATGGCTCCAGGTTTTTGTTGTTCTTCTGTTTTATGTTGCCTTAACTTTTAATTGAGAGATGCCCAGAATTAGTTAGAAGATGGGTGACTATGTTATTTATTCTAAATAAATAAATCTCAGATACAGCTTGCAAATTTTCTTTAAACTGGAATATTCGACAAATAGGCAAGAAGAAAATGATAAGGAAATCCATCAGAGCTAAGACAGATCAAACTATCCAGGCAAGGAATTTGAATTTTAGTGCTAATAAAGTCCACCTGAAAGGATTCAAAAGTTAATCCTTTAGAGTGTTTGTATGTGTGTGGGGGTGTTCAGTCCAGTGCCTAAGAAAATAATGTAAGTAGGTGTTGTAACATGCAGGTTAGTAGCTCAGTATATGTAGCAGTTTTAGTCACATGTCGCGTACCTCCTTTTAGATGTGGAATATATTATTTGGACAATGAATGATATGAGCCTAGCCGTACTAGGTTCGACTGTAATATATGTTTTGTGTTTGATTACGTTTTGTTTATGTCAGTGTTTGTTTGTTTGGTTATGTTTAATTACTAAATAAAACGAATTAAAAAATTTAAAAAAAAATGTTAGATGTGAATTGAGGGCCATTGTCAGAAACAAGGACATCTGGTAGCCCATCGGTGACAAACAATTTTCTGAGCTGCTTGATGACAGCCTCAGTTGTAGTGGATGTCATGGGAATTACCTCTAGCCATTTAGAGTATGCATCTACTAGCACTAGAAAAGTGTGCCCTCTTGTAGGGCCTGCAAAATCAATGTGGATTCTAGACCATGGGCCCCTAGGACATTCCCATTCCTGTGTGGGCGTGAGGTGGGGCAGGCCTGACTACCTGGCAATTGGGACAAGATGCTACCCAGTTTTCAACCATTTTGTCAATACCTGGCCACCATACATAACTCCTGGCCAAACCTTTCATCCTTACAATCCCAGGATGACCCTCATGTAACATTTCCAAAACCTCCTTTGCAGTTTTGCAGGAATAACCACCCTGTTACCCCACAAAATACATCCTTTTAATACAGATAATTCAGTTTGCCTGGACTTAAAAGGTTGGGCAAGGTGAGGTAGAACTTGAAGAGGCCAACCTTTCTTAATCCAGCCCATAACAGGTGCTAATACAGCATCTTTGGCAGTCTCTCTGGCAATCTCAGCAGCATGGACTGGAAGCTTAGCAACAGTCTCTAGGAAAATGGTGTGAGTTTCAAGTTCAAAGTCCTCCTTGTGGCAAGGTAGTGGGAACGACTCAGTGCATCAGCATGTCCAATGTCCTTGCCAGGCCTGTGAATCAGTTTGTATGAATAGGCTGCAAGAAATTCAGTCCACCTCAGCATTCTTGGTGACAGGATATTAGGTGTAGGTTTGTCTCCTGCCACAATGCCTAATAAAGGTTTGTGATCTGTAACAATGGTGAATGACCTGCCATACAGATATTCATGAAATTTCTTAACAGCTGCAACAACTGCTAAAGCCTCCTTGTCCAATTGGCTATAATTCCTCTCTGCTTTGGACAAAGTCTTGAGAGTAAAATGCAATTGGGGCTTCCCTTCCATTGGGAAGCCTGTGACTCAACCCCCACTCCAAAAGGGGATGCATCACAAGTCAGAACAACAGGCAAATTCTCAGAGAATTGTATCAACACAGCATCAGGCGTGATTAGTCTCTTAATACTGTTAAATGCTGACTGTTCCTTCCGCCCCCAGATCCAAACAGCTTTCTTATCAAGCAGGCGATGTAAGGGCTCAGCAATAGATGCTTTGTGAGGTAGAAACATGTGGTAAAATTTAATAAGTCCAAGGAAGGCTTGCAAATCTGCCTTGCATCGAGGTTTAGGGGCTTCCTTGATTGCTTTAACCTTGGCATCAGTAGGATGGATGCCATGCTTGTCAATCATATACCCCAGGAACTCAACTCTGTCTGTTTTGAGTTTACATTTGTCTTCCTTGACTTTTAAACCCGCTTTTCTGAATCTGGTAAGGACTTCTCTGAGTCTTTCTTGAAGCTGAGTGTCATTTTCAGCAGAGATTAATACATCATCAAAATAAGGCACTACCCCTGGCAGTCCTTGCAACATTCTTTCCATAAGGCTTTGAAAAATGCCAGGTGCCACGCTTACTTTACATTTGAAGGCACCTCTATGAGTCACAATTGTTTGTGCCTCTGCAGTGGCATCATCAACTGTTAATTGTTGATATGCCTGAGCTAAGTCCAGTTTAGCAAATACTGTACCCCTGCCAAGGGAATGGAGCAGATGATGCACAACTGGTACAGGATATGCTCTGCTGCAGCATGGTTAAGTGTCTCCTTGTAGTCACCACAGATTCTCACTGACCCATCAGCCTTAACTGGTGTGACTATGGGTGTTTCCCATCTGGAGTGGTCAGTAGGCTCTAAAACCCCTTGAGCAATGAGCTTATCTAATTGTGCATCAATTTTTTCCTTTAAAGCAAATGGGACCCTCCTGGGCTTTAAACAATTGGGGGCACCTTGGGGTCTAGGCTGAAAGCAATAGGGGTCCCCATATACTTGCCCAGTCCTTCGCTGAAGACCTCTGGAAACTCAGACTTCAAGGACTCTTCCCAGTCAGAACTGCTCACGTGATGGATGCCAGTCACCTCGATGCCAAGTGGCTTGAACCACTCAAGTCCCAGCAAACTTGGGCGATCCTTGTCCACGATGGTCAGGGGCAAGCGTTTGGTGTGGCCTTTAAACTGCGTTGAAATCTCTGCTCCAACTACTGGAATCTTGTTCCCTTGGTAGTCTTTGAGAGTCAGTGCTTGCTTCTGGAAATGCTTTTTCTGAATTTTGGGAAAGAGTCTGTGGATAGTGTCCCATGACACCATAGATAAATAAGAGCCTGAGTCCACTTCCATTTGGCAAGGCCTTCCTTCAATAAACACCTTCACGTGTACTTTTCTGCTATTTAAGGGTGAAGAATGACCAATAGTGATTGTTTGGTGAGTTTCATTCTTGCCATTTGCTTCTAAATTTCGCCCCATTTTTCAAGGAAATTGTTGGGCTTAAAGTCTCTATCAGGAAATTTCTTCCTAACTGGTGGAGTTCTGGATGATTTGCAGACTCTGGCTATGTGACCCGTTTCTCTAGCGTAGGCAAATGGAGTCAAAGAACTTGCATTCAGCGGGGATGGCCCCCCACAGCCTCTGCAATAGAACCCTTGCCTGTTTTTCCCAGAGTCTTTTCTTTTCTTCTCCATTCTGAGTTTAAAATCCCTCCTCTGTCTCACTGCCATCAGAATCAGAGTCTATTTGTTACAATGAGTAGATGTGGATTTATCCCCATCAGAATGGCTTGAGGCCTGGCTTGAGGCCTTGTTAATCTTCTTCATGGCGCAGCTGAGGACTTGGTGGCTTCCGTTGAAACAGCTTCTTCAATGGCCTCTTTAACGTGATCTTAGGTTTCATTAAAGTTTGCTTTGTAAGACCTTATCTTTTAGGCCTAAAACAAACCGATCACGCTCTCTTCTAAGTTAGTAAAGTCACAAGCACCCCAATGTCCCTTAAACTTGCCACGAAGTCATTAACATTCTCGCTATCCCCTTGATCCCGACGGTAAAATTGTGTCTCTTAATGAGGCACGATACTTGTGGGCGTAATGGGCTCTTAAAAGTTTCTCTAAATCGGGCCATTCCATTACCTTCAGCTCTGCTGCTCCTGCCAACGCCTTCACCATTTTGAAGACTGCGGACGCAGTGCGTGAGAAAGACCGCCCTCTTCCGTCTCGGGGATGCGGCGAGATCGTTCCCTCCAGGAACATGTGGAAGCGATCCGCATCGATTCCCAGTCTTCGTCCGGATCGAGCGGTGCTGGGGGGTGTTCAGCAGCCACAGTCCGCTTCTGCCAGTGTTAAGTTAGTCAGGCGTTCCAGCTGTTTATAGCCTGCAGCCGTAGCTGCCAGCCAATGGGAGTGCAGGGTTTCTTCCCGCACTATTTAAACCAATACCATTTGACATTTTACAAGAACAGTTCAAATAAACCAATAACATTCAAACCTACATACATAACAAGTTCTCTCAAGGTTTTTCCATTGTGTAGCTTTATGCCACATGACTCCTGTCTAAAAACTGGCTGGAAATGAATCCACCTTGAAATTTGGCTTTCATTTTCAGCCCTTTTCTCTGTTCTAGCTACAATGATCACCCACTACTCTGTCTGGACCAATGGACCACAGTTGATGATTCCTAATTTTTTATCCTTCCCATCCATGCCAGGAGAGCAAATAACAATTGCTTTCTTTTCTGTCCTTTCTATAGATAGAACTTTTTAGGTGAGTCCCCTCCATACCTGTCTACTCTAGAGCACAAATAGACCCATAAAAAGAAAACATTAGCCTTTTATTATTCTTTTGGTACAGTACCTGAGCTAAAAGAGGAAGCTGGCAAAACTTGTTAATTTCAAGGAAGAAATGAGTGACTCAGCATTCCACTATTTCATGTGTGAACTTGTGCAAAAAAAATTCAGAAACTCAGCGGTCAAATCAGTTTTTAAGTCTAAATTTCAAAAAATATGTGACACTAATCATACTACATTGGTCAAGCATAAGCCTTGCATCTGATGCAGTAATTTGAGAATACTGTAAAAAGACGTAAGTTTCCATAGTTTAGTAGTAGTTGCTCTTTCCCTTATGGATTTTTCATGAAAATGGATAAAAATGAATTAGTGATTTCTGAATTTACCATGTCTGTATATGGGAAGAAAGGAACTATATTATGTAATTTATGTAATTACATAATTTATGAGGGGAAGTGTTAACATCTACAACTGCTGTAAAGAAGGTTGGAAATCACATCTTTAACTTTTTTTTCTTTTTCTCTTTTTCTTTGCTCTAGTGTTTTCATCACTTTTATCTTTTATCTTTCCTACTTCTATTTTTTCCTGTTTATCTTTATTTCTTTAATAAAAATTATGTAAGAAAATAACACCAGTTGATCTTTCCATGAACTAGCAAAATGTTCCTATTGAACTGGGGGCGGGGGGCGGGGGCTGGATGAAATATATTAGAAATATATTTAAGTGTTTTGTCTAGCCTTGTTAAAACTATCAGCTCAAGCATTTATTTTATCTTTCCTAAGGAATCAGAGATTAAAGCTGAAAAAGGAATGGATTAGAAAGAAATCCAATTAGCATAGAAGCATTCCTGTTTACAAGTCAACGAACAGGAGGAAGATTAACATAGAAGTAGGTTGCCATCTGATAGCATCATGATAAGAACCTTCTAGGGACAGATTAAACTAGGTAAAATTAGCCATCAACGCAAACAAGATGGATTGACTCCTATGCTAAACAAGGATATGTCAGAGGCAATTACACTGAGTTGAGAAGGGCAGGGAAAAGAAAGAACATCATTTGCACAGTAGTCTTCAAGTCTTACTTCACTGCTATTATCTACACTGATTTGGATATCATAGGATTACGTGTTTTTCCAGGAACTGTGAGCAATTTTATTAGAAGAATCACTTTGGACATTTCTTGAATAAGGTAAGATTGTAAATAATTTTTGTGGCTAAGACATTGAGAAAAAAATCAACAGGTAGGCAAGTGGTGGGGTGGAGTTAGTGTTAGGCTGTATTATAGTGATGTTGAACTCCTAAATAATTTCTTTGAAGTATAGAAATAAAGTATGGTCTGATTTGATGAAAGCCATCTAGAAGTAGATTCATTGATTTATAATGAGGCAATGTCCTTGTAGAGAACTCATTGATGTTTCTGGTGTTGGCAGGAAATTATTGTTATGTGACTTAAAGTAGAATGTGAGAACCTTCATTAAGGATAAAGAGTTTTTTCTTACCCATTGTTTTTCATGTGAAGACAAGCAAAATAAGTTCACTTTAATTGTTCCCATATTTTGCCATTTCTTTAAATAGCATGTTCACATACAAAGAAAAAATTTTGTAGTCCTTGAGATCTTGAGGTCAGTTTGTGTTTATATAATTGGTGCAATTTCATTAAATTTAGCGAAGAATCTGGCCCTATAAAGGCAGTCAGGAAATCAGGAGTTTTAACTAAATTTTTGGTTCTCCTATAAATGTCACTGTCAGCCTGGTTAATGATTTCTCCTCACCCTCCTATTTGCAAGAATACATATTCCTTAAATCAGGAATGGGTTCTTAAAACAAAATACAGTATATAGCTAAAATGTTCCTGGGAGGAAAAGTAATTGCTAGTCCAACATGCAACAATGATCCAATATCTATGTACTCACACATAAATGCGTACATATTTATACTCACACTGCTTTAATGGGATTTCCAAGAAAATATATTACTTCCTGATTAAATCCCCACTGAATTCAATATAACTTTTTTTCTGAGTGAACAAGCTTAGAATTTTATAGAAATGATATGTCTACTGGCAAAATGTAATTCCAAATATGGCTCTTAGGCATATAGTTATAAGAGATGTAAACCTAAATTGTATGAAGTCTGCTGCATTTTCATGGTATTATTTTTGGCCTATGACACAACATATATTTTATCAATACAATCAAATATACAAATGGGTATGGAGATTATATGCTGTATTAAATTCTTTCACTTGACAAATAATTGCTAGAATATCTGCTTTGTCCAAGTGTGACACTTTTCTTCTGCGCCTCTACATGTCAGTAATAATGAGAATAAAAAGAACAAAAAAAGAGACATTGGAAGACCAAATATTACATGGCCAGTAGATTAAAAAATAGCAGGCGAACCAGATATAACATGACCTGGCTATGGTTTAGAGCAGGAAAGTTGATGAAAGAGAAAGAGGAGCTAATTCTGGTGGCCAAAGACCAAATTTGAAGAACAAATGCATACAAAGTTAGAAATGAGAAGACAGCAACAGACAGCAAGTGCCGCTTTTGGAAAGAAGCTGAAGAAACCAGCACACATGGTTAGCTGTTGCAAGAAGATTGCACAGACTGACCATAAACAATAAGTAGCAATAATTTTGTCTGTGGCAAAAGAAAGCAAAGGCAATATCAATAGTAATAGGTATAATCCCAAAATAACTGGAGCACTATTTGAATACTCTTGGGATTGACAAAATCACCATTGGTCCATTGCAAAAGGCAATTGGAACAACTTACACCCTGCCACAATACCTTTAGCACCATACAACATCAGCATCTGCCTATCTCAAGTCCTTGAAAGGACTTGATAGTTTGCCAAATTCAGCCTAAACATCTGGCTGATTGTATGATGGACCAATAATATGTTATTAAATATATACACAAACAAATTCCCACCAAGTAAAAGACCTAGCTACTAAGATGTGCCCCTATGGTTTTGTAGATATAATTTTTATTTATGAATATTCTCACTGCTCTGGATGATGATTTTTTAAAATCTATTTTTCTAATGATTTTTTTAAAAAACTGATCATGTGAAAAGAACTCAAGATTGTATTAAGAATATACTGTTATGATCCAATACTAAGCATTCTTTTTTTTAAGAAATAGCACTCCCCTCATATCTCTATGAGTACCTACAAAGAACAAATTAAAAAAGTATAGAAATCAAAATACTTATAGGGAGCAGAAATTAGCAGCATGTGACTTTCCATATATGAGAGAGAGAAGGTTAAAGACAAGCACTTTTCTTGGTGGCGCTTGATAATACATAGTATAAAGGCCATTAGCAACATAATTTGGCTCAAACAACATTGGTCTTATTCTGACCTGAAATAAAAGAATGAAATATGGAGCAGGAGGGGATTAAATTCATGTAAGCATTAAAACCTATAGATTGCAAAGGACCAGATTGTTATCTGAGCTAAAGAAAAGAACTCTAATTAGTAGAACTCTAATTTCTCTGAATTTAATAAATAGATTTCCATAAATTCACTGAAGATCATTTAAACCCATTCAGCTTTATTTTATGAGTGTTTTTAAATATAAAAAAAATAAGCTGGATATGAAAAAGATAAATAGACATAATTTCTCTTTTTGTCCATGTATATAAGTCATCACCATGGCATAAGCTACCCGTATTGACTGCTCTAAAATTTTATCCATTTTTAAATTCAGGGGTCATTTTATCACTGATAAAGAAGAAATACAGATGTATGCATTAAACAACAAAAAAAGGAAAACCAGCTCCTCTGTTTCAAGTGGGTGGGAGGAAAGAGAGAAATAGCATTATGTAACAGCATTAATTAGTCTATCTGGTTTGAAGTGTATAATGACTCTGTACTAGTCAGAATTTTCAATCTTTGTTGCATCAAATGTTATATAAGACCTCTCTTCTCCAACATTATTAATGGCATTATTTTCTCTTTTAGAAAGGAGAATTTTAAAAAGCCAGGTATCTTACTGTAACACAAGATGTCTGATAATGCTGCAGCTGCTAACCTTAATGCAAAAGACTCAACAGGTCCAACTACCCCACGCAAGGGGCCTCCTAAATTCAAGCAAAGGCAAACAAGACAATTCAAGAGCAAGCCTCCCAAGAAAGGAGTAAAAGGGTAGGCATTATTATCCAGAAATCAAATGATTACGTACCTGAAGATTCTGCAACAACATTCTCCAACTTTTCCTTCCAGAAGATTTAAACTGTGGCTTTCTTAACTTTCTTAACTCTCAACTACTATAGTCATTGGCTTTTTCAAAGACTTCTTGTGTCAGGGCTGCCTGGCATCTTGATAATGCCCAATTACACTTACTAGAGTATAAGTATTTAGTAATTACAGTTGCTAGAGGCATGACCCTAATATTCCCTATTCTTCATTATAAACAACCCTGTACATACCTCCTTAGAAGTAATGTTTTTGAGTCCAGTGGAACTTTCAGTTAAATATGAATAGCAGTAAAAATACACATTCTTGGTGGGAGGGGGAATATGCATGTAAATGAACATATTTTTGAGAGAATGCATGTGTGTATTCTTCCTTCATTTACTGCTGCCTTTAATTCTCTTCCTCATCTTCCTTGTGTTAATTCTCATTTTAAATGAATGTACATAGATAATACATAGAAATTATTCTGGATTTCAAACCACAATATAAGTTGCAAATGTTGCAGCTATATTGGTGCAATCTTAATAAAGTGCAAGGAAATAAGCCCCATGATACATAATGGGATTTATATCTGAGCATGTATACATAGGATTGTATTGTAAATGGAATTGATAAGTATACTGTAGTGGGTAAGAGCTGTCAACATAGCACCCCTTTCAGAACTAAAGATATAAAATTTGTTCCATTTCTTGGACTACTTATAAAATGGAATGATGAAATTTTCTGAATTATCAAATTGAATAACTACTGCACTTGCCAAAACCAGTACCTCTATTAGTATTGGCTTACATATTAAATGTGTACATATATAATTATATTTAAATGGGACATATTTCTATGTTTGATTGTTTTATATTTTAGGTCTTAGATAAGACACCCATGAAATATGTGCAAGAATAGTGTTTATGTCTTTGTTTAACTGAAATAGTATTTCCTATTTTCGATTAGGGTTGCATGAGTCCTTAGGGCGCATACAAGTCTAATAAAATAATAATAATAATAATAATAATAATAATAATAATAATAATAATAATTTCCTAAGGCAGCCAACTTGGACACTGAAAGTTCATTAGACATTAAGGGGGCTTTAATTCCTCTGACCTAAACAATTAGCATGTACTTTCAAGAAATAGATTACATCTTAATTTACATTATCCTTCTAATTGTCCAGAGAGTCTATATTTTAGATCAGAACACTGAATGGCAAAACATGATGATTCAAATGTAACATGCTAATGAAAACCACATTAAAGTCCTAGAATTGAAAAAGTTCTTACATATTAATGTTTTGTCATTCTGTTTTTGGGTTAGGAAAAAAGTATTGTTGTATGTATATGTTTTTTTCTTCCCTCTTTCCCTCTGTCTAATTAATCTTCTTTCTCTGCTTTCTTTGTCCAAAGTTTTGGAGATGATATTCCAGGAATGGAAGGACTTGGAACGGGTAAATAATATAGGAAAATTGTGTTATTAATACAGACTATTTAATACAGAGAATGTTATGTCTTGGTTCCTTTACCTAATAAATCTCCTACCTATAATCAGTAAATTTTGCAGAAACCATTTTTATGAGAAATTAATCAGTTGGCTGGTGAAGGTCACTATATAGGTCAGAAACAAACTGGCAGTTTGATCAATCCTTTACTATTGTACATGCCACCTATTTGAAAAGTCTGATTTAAAAACAGTATTCAACTCAATTCTTATACATGCCACTATCAGCACATATATGGAGTACTGCAGTGCACTGTACATAGGGTGCCTTTCCAGTCAGAAGATACAAAATGTTGTAGTCAATTTCCTATAGGTACTAATGCCCAATAGCCTATTAACCTTGTGCTTAAGGCCTAGAATGGATGCCAATAAGCTTCTGAATACAATTTAAAACAGTGGTCGCCAACCAGTGGGCTGGGGACCACTGGTGGTCCGTGAGAAAATTTTGGTGGTCTGCAGAGAAATGTCACCCCCAAAACACCCCCCAAGCAATTAATCCAGGCTGCGCGGGAACACAAGGCTTGTGTCACTTGCATTGCGAACAACACAAGGTAGTGAGGGGAGAGGGGAAAGGACAGAGGGAGGGGAACTTGCTCCACTTGCCCCACGTGCCTGGCCTGGCCACTGGGCTGCTTCTTTCTGCTTCTTTCTTCTTCTGCTTTTGGCTGCATGCAAGGAAAGCAGCAAAGTCTTTCTTTCTCTCCCCCAAACTCCGCCAGAAACTAGTCTTTGGGACCCTGCAAGGCCTCCTGCTCCAAGAGGCTGTGCCAGCATGACAAGTCTCACAAAGACTCATTTCTGATGGAATTTGGGGGAGAGAAAGACTTTTGCTGCTTCTGCTGCTTTCCTTGCATGAAGTCTCTCCCCACCACCCCCGAGAACAGAGCTGGAGATGGTATCCTGTGATCCCAAATAAAGAATGATCAATCAGTAGGAAAATGGGGTGGGAAATTTTCCTGCAGACTTTTTTGGGGATTTTCCCAGGGTCTCTGCTGCTTTCTGCTGCTCTCTGCTGCTTTCTGCAGAGACCCTGGGAAAACGTCAGCAAGCCACCGTCAAGTCGAAATTCATACTAGTGGTCCGCGGGATTTAAAATTATGAGTTTGGTGGTCCCTGACATCCAAAAGGTTGGCGACCCCTGATTTAAAACACTAGTTTTGTCATATGTAACCTTCTAACTTTGGCATCAATGCAGTATGACTTTCCTGAGAATCTGCACAAATTTAATTATATTACTTTATTCAATAATTTAGTAGGTCAGAAAAGGAAAATACTTGTCTTGCTGCATTTATCTGTGGAAAAAATTTGGGGAGCTATATCAGTTGTTACAAATAAATAAATTAATATAATGTGTCACTAAAAGCTGGTCATTTGTACCATATACGGCATACAATTTCAGATGAGAAATATAGTTATAAAAGTTTCAAGTACAATATAAGAACTGGAAAAATTCACTAGAGCTAGACTTATGACTTTAACAGAACATCTATATACTGCAAAAATATTTGGATAGGATTCAGAAATGCCTTTAGCTATTTCTCCTGCCTTCTTTTATGAGACACCATAACAAAAAAGAAATAGCTGATATCTACAAAAAGAAACTAAATGGACTTGTAATTGGCAAATAATGTATAATGGTCTTAGAAATGAAATTGTATGACATTTCAGATCAGAAATAGAAAAAAATAGCCATCAATTCCTAATCTGACTAATAGCATATGTTAGATTAAGGGCTACTTCCTTGCATTTCATATTTGCCATTTTCTGTGCAAATGTACACTTTAAAGTCACCTTAGAAATGACCTCCAGAAGAATAGCTAAATTCTTCTTGAATGCCATTACTGTTTGTCACAAAATTGTTTCGTTTTCCTTGTTAAGAAAGATAAAGATTCTCCGAGCACAATTTTAAGACTGTCATTTTCTGATTTCACAATATTGAATAAAAGTTAGTGATAATTGACAAATTTATATTCATTTATTCATATCAATTTTCCAAGAACTATCATTTCAGTAGCTAACAATTTTAGTTACATTTGAATTAAGTCTCTTATTGATATTTCTTCTAATAACTGACAATTTGTTGTTAGCTTAGAGCAATTTTTGCTTAACTTGTTATATAATAATATTTTTATTGTGTTGAGTAATCCTGTTTTAGTCACACTATAATAATAAATGTTAACATGAGATGTTTTTGCATGAAGTTCCAACTCACAGATATCCTTCTTATACGACCTTGTTATAGTTTGATCAGTTGCAGAAATTTCTTTGTCTCATTTGCAGATATCACTGTCATCTGCCCCTGGGAAGCTTTCAGCCACCTGGAACTTCATGAATTGGCACAGTTTGGAATAATATAATCAACCAAAATTCCTGCTTGTCTCTGATGGCATCTGAAGCTCCTATCTTGGTTACATACAATTCTCGTTTTCATCCTTCCATCTAAAATATTAACATTTTACACAACAGATGGCTTTGTAAGGATCAGCAATGTGAAACTTTGGTCTTGGATTCATTTTTCAGAAAATTATGGAAGTCTTCTGAAGTATTCATCTGGTTAATCAGCTAATAATCTTGAAAGCTTCTGTTTCCTTTGAAATAGCTTGCATTTTTCTAAAATAAAATTGTTAATATCTAGAATTTTGTAATCTAGAATTTCTCAAGCATGGACCCATATTTCCTAATTTTGCACATTTTGTGTGTGTATGTGCAGGTCTTGGCGTGTTCGGGTCTTTTCCCGTGTTAAGATTGAGAGTATCTTGGTGGCGTTTCAACGAGGTCCCACTCGCCATCTTCAGGCTGGTGCTTTCAGCTTCATGCTTGTGCGAGCAAAGTGTGACCAGAGCTGCCGTCTCTCTATAAATACTGGTGGGGAGGTGTGGTGTGCTGGCTCTGTTGTAAGCGGGTTGGTTGGCTGTGTTGTTACTTCTTGATTGGTTGATGGAGTTGATGTTTGCAGATTGGTTGGCTTTTTCGTAAGACCCTGTGTGGCTGAGGTACTGGCTGTGTGACTATCAGCCTTTTGTGTTGTAACGACCTGGGTAATGGGCTGTGTGATGACCTTCTGAGTTCTATTGTTGTGACATCCTGGGTCTTGTGCTATAATCTCCTGGGTCGTTGGCCGTGTTGTAACATCCTGAGGTTTTGTGGTGTAACCTCCTGAGTTCTGTGATGTGATATCCTGAGCAGATGGCTGTGATGTAATATTCCGAGCTTTGGTTTGGCTCTGAGTTTGAGGTCTGGCTATGTGTTCATGGCGTGTGTCAGTTTGCTTAGTTTGGGGGTCGGAGAGTGTAGCAGCTGGTGATGCCGCTGTGGTCTGTTTTCTGGACGGTGGTTGTCTTTCGTCTATGGGATGGGTTTGGGTTGAGTCTGGTGAGGGAGATTGGTGGTGGCGTCATGTGTTGTTTTGGGTCCAGTGTTGGTTTTCATGGCTGGGACTTGTTTGTTGATTAGGGCTAGTTTCCAGATGTCTGGTAGGCGGGAGGTATCGTCCCATTTATTCATGTTATGGGGGTGTTTCTCTATTTCGATGGCTTCCCTAATTATTCTCTTGATGAAGTGTTCAGTATTGGAGATTAATTTGGTTCCCTCAAAATCAATTTCATGTCCTGTGGCTTTAAGGTGCTGCGTTCTTGTGTTCTGCGATGCATGCATTTATTCTCCTGTTGGTTTGTCCAATGTATGTGGCTGGGCAATTTTTGCATGGTATTTCATAAACTCCTTGGTTTTCTAGCTGGATCTTGTCCTTGGGATTCTTAAGATGTTGGCTATGTTTTGATCAGTGCTGAAGGCTGTCCTGATATCGTGTTTGTGGAGAATTTTGCTGATTTTATCTGTGGTGCCTTTGATGTAGGGGAGGAGGGCGATACTGTTATCCTGTTCTGTGTCTTGGTTTTTTGGGGGTGTCTCCCTTAGATTAGGTTGGTAATTGTGTTTCTTTGGAATCTGTTGGAGATTAATACGTTAGTGAGGGTGTGTAATTCTGTTCTCAGGTGGTCTTTGTCGGCTAGGCATTTGGTTCTGGAGATGAGGGACTTGGCTACTGAGTTTATCTGTACACACAATATTTATAGAGAGACGGCAGCTCCGATCACACTTTGCTCGCACAAGCACAAAGCTGAAAGCACCAGCCTGAAGATGCCTAGTGGGACCTCATCGAAACGTCACCAAGATACTCTCAATCTTACACAGGAAAACACCCGAACACGCTAAGACCTGCATTCCTGTACCCGTGAAAATCTATGAAAACATATATTTGGGCAAATTTGATATGCTACTCTCATAATCACTCCCTTGTGCTGTTTTATCACTAAATATAAATGGAAATTTCCAAAGAATTACAAAACTAGGTATCATTTTGGGAAAAAAATTTGTAACTGTTCTATGAATCACAGTACCAGAAAAAAAACAAGGGCTTGAAAATACTATAAAGTTATTGGCCTGGTTTAGACATAATAAGGTTTGCTTTTGCCTTAGTTTTTCTTGTGAAAGGGGATTTCTGGCAAGTTATATATGTGTGCTATGTAAATGTACTCTTATTTTCATGAATGGAACATTTCAAAGAGAATTAGTTCAACTATTAAAAATACTGAAGTGGCCACTTCAGGCTTCAGATATGGAAGGACACAAAGTGGCAGTGATTTGGATTACACAATCTGTCCTACTTAACTTTCCTTTTATCTTTAGTATAGAAGAGGCAACCTGCATTTAAGTGAGTCAGCTGATAGTTTAGCCAGTTTTGTAGATTGAATGGTGGTAGAGTAGGGACCCATTCTAAGTTTTCCAAATTTCAAAATAATCCTGATGCTTCCATTTATAAATTCATTAGTTTTAGATATCATGGTCTCACTGGTGGATTTGGTTGGTAGATTTTAGTTAAGAAAAAAATGAAGGTTCTCAAATGAATTAATACTTTTCTGCACTTTAAAATTCTAAAATAGGATGAATTTTCAGTATAAACTAAGCTTCTTTCAAAAATATCTAGTTTTTCAATAAAGACTATAACTTTCATGGCTATTTAATGAATAATGTGTCTCCCAATACTTGATTTTTAGAGAGAAAATCTTTTTGCACCATCAATAGTGATGACCATTTAACTTACCTTACTTTACCACACATATTCAGCATGAAATAGAATTTTGCATTTATGAGTATGTTTTCCCCCCTTACACAGCTGAAGAAAACTTTATTGTGAACCAGCTAAGCTGTACTGTAGCATATAGATTCCAATGGTTTCAAGCTTTTTATTGGTGCTTCCAGACAAACATTTACTCTCAAATGGCTGATTATATTCACCTAAGTTTTTGGTGGATCTATAATCTATTATTTTTAACTCTCAAATATTTCCTATGTCTTTTTCCATTTTTTTTCCTTGCCAGAAAATGTCCGTTAAGAAAAGGAAAAGCAGAAGAGTGGCACAGTGCCTTTTTATTGATAATATAAGACCTATCCATTTGGACACTCCATTTTTTTATGGAAGCACATATTTGATATCTCATAGCTGCTTACATTGCTGTTGCTCATCTATTCCACTTTACCCTTGCAATGGTGGTACACAATTCCAGTAAATATTACTATTTATCTGATTATTATTATATATTCTCCTAATTTTATTCCACCACTAAGTTTTACTGTGTTGTTTTTTTATTCTTCATTGAGTTTACTTGGAATAGGCCCAGAAAATTCTAGGATGAATCTTTGCCTTAGGGGCAAAGTTGAAAATATTGTTGATTTAGAACTCCCAGAATCCCTCATCATCATCTATGTTGATAGAATCTCTTAGGAGTTGCACTTTAGCAATATTTGAAGGACAGCAAGTTCATATATATCTTATTTTATTAATGAAAACAAATAAAGGGTGAATCAGAAGGAAGATCAGACCAATCCTCTATATCTCATATGCTGGATCTGGAAACGCTCTGTTGTCCTATTAGCAGCATGGCCACTGAACTGATGGATTTCTAGTATACTGTGGGGTTTCATCTTAAATGTCTTCTATATGATATTCAGGATGAAGTATGTTATAATATTTCACCATCGCATATTTGGGGAGTATTTATTTTTCCCTTTTACTGTTGATTTTGATTTGTACCTTTTAGAGAAAGATAGGGGTTGTCAGAGACTATTTTATTTACTTATTTATTCATAACTGCATCAATTTCTACACTGCTTATCTTACCCAAATTTACAAATAGCAAGCCATTAGTTTACATATACATGATTACTTCTGAACATGCGTCTGCCATTGAGTTACTAATTGGCTTTTAGGTCAAATTTTCTTGCATTTTTAAATGTTTTTTATTTTATGTTTTCTAATTATACTTTTTATTCTGTTTTCCCCTGAAATTCCTGATTTCTCTGCTCCCTGAATCCCCCATTTCCTACTATGTTTTTATATGGCAACCCAGACACACACTGAAATGAATTGGAAATCAATCACACAGATTGGAAAATGGAGTTTTTTCACACGTGTTTAGAATGATAGTTCAAATAATATTTATCTGCAAAAATAAATAAATAAATAAAATCCCTTTCTTAATTCTCATTCTCAATTACCTAAGAGGTAATGGTGTCTCAGTCATGGCTTCATCTTCTAATATTTATAAATATAGTTAAGAATATAAATATGCCTTCATTCTTTTACTATAAACTTGTTTTAAAAATTGCAGTAATGCTTGGATTGAATTCTCTTTTTAAAACTGATACATGCTTCATATCAATAACATTCCTCATGTAAACTGATGGAAAGACGGAATAGTAATTAATTCCAAAAAAAGTTGTTCATATAGGAATGAGGGGGTAGAGTCAGAAATCTGGCTGCTGTTATCCTAACATATATAATAGGTCAGGGGTGGCGAACACGCGGCTCTCGAGCCGCATGCGGCTTCCGGCCAAAATGAATGCGGCTCTTTGCCTCTTATATTATTATTATATTATTATTATATTATATTATTTTGTATACTGTGGCTCTTTGCCAAGTTTGGATTTTGTTATGCTGCTTCTGAGGAGGGATCTCTGAGGAGAGATTTCAGCCAGTAGTCCCGCCCGGCTGTGTCATCCTCCCATCCTCGGAAACAACTGCACGGGCCAGCGAGCGTGGTGTGGCTCTCTGACTCTCACAGTTTAAAATTGTGGCTCTTTGTGTCAAACTTGTTCGCCACCCCTGTAATAGGTATTTCATATGCTTCACCATCAACTTCCATTACAAGCAACTTATGAAAGCTTACTCAGAAATTTGACACAATTTCAACAGAGATCTTCCAAATGAATCAATGAATGCTATCCTATTTATCTATCTATCTATATATATACCGTGTTTCCCCGAAAATAAGACCTACCCCAAAAGTAAGACCTAGCACTATTTTCTAAACCTGCCCTAATATAAGACCTACCCCAAAAATAAGACCTAGTGTAAATCTCCAGTTCCAGGAAGACTTTTTAGGGAGCAACCGTGCACCCAAAACACCCCCTACACACTCACACCCACTATTTGGCACCATAAATATATAAGACCTACCCCGAAAATAAGACCTAGTGTGTTTTTGGGAGCCAAAAAAAATATAACACAGTGTCTTATTTTCGGGGAAACACGGTAATGGATATCAGATCACATTCAGTATAAACCAATGTGAATATTTGTACACAAAAGAGATGCAATGCATTATCAGGCTCCCTGGAGTATCTTATGTCATTAGTATAAGTGTATCACCACAGAAACCACCAGAGTTAATATAAATAATTTATAAAACTGGCTCCCTAACCTCTTGTACTATATATATATTATCCAACAGTGTACGCTAAAGAACTACTGAAAATGTTTCAGAGTCCCTAAATCTGAGTTCTCTGGACATGCTTGACTACATTTCCCCTAATTCAGTTGTTATTATGGGAATAATAATTCAACATATCTAGAGAGTGCAAGGGGGGAAAAGAAATATATATTATAATAACACAGGCAAAAATATCTTCACTGAGCTGGTCTATATTTTATGATAAGAACTATATTCTATGATAAGAAAGCAATATCTAATCTGCTCTCCTAAACTGACTTCAAGTCACAAATTCTGCTAAGCTCTAAGAGACAGAATCACTCAGAATCAGAAATGAGCAAATTAAACATTTGTGTTTGCATAGGGAACCAAAGTGTGGATTTGGTTTTACTGTTTATATAGTTATAAGATCAGTGTTAAAGTGCAGTTAATGATTGTATTTCAATAATCTGATATTAATTGAATGTGAAATTGTAAGCAACTATTTTCAAAATGTTCATGAGCAGAGTAAGACAGATCCCATTTCTTTTCATTTACTGAAAGCTATAGATTACTGGTTCACATTTCCCATGGATTGTCTTTTGTCCATGGAAGGGAAGCTTGGTAGATTCTAAATTTCATAATTTGTATTTATTCCTTTGGCAGGCTATGTATAAGAACAAGCTACAAAGATCTTTAGAAACACTTTTCCAATGATACATAAAATATGATTTATACTATTATAACTCATTTGTATTATTTGCTTTTTTTTCTTATGCTCCTTCTCATGCCACATTTACATTTTTGAATCATAAGCATTAAATCTTTGTTCTTTCCAATGAACCATACTAGTGCTTTAAAAACATAATCTCCAGGTTTAGCTACAGTAAGCAAACAAATCACACTACTTAAATAAATTTAACATTACTTGTAAAAGATATTTACTATATTTCAAGAATTAGGATTCTTTCAGTCACAAACTTATTCCTATTCAATTTAGCTGATTTTAAAATGTAATGTAAAATTATAAGCACATAAAAAGACAACAGCAGAAACAGCTGAAAATTTACTCAACAGTTCTATGCTTAGCAACAATTCCATTTAATCAAATTCCTTGCTCTTCCCACATCTATTTCAGCTTAACTTTCTATGTTTACACAAATAATGAGAAATGACAGTTTGTGGGCTGGTTCAAATTTCTTACATATTCCAAAAATTATGTCACATATGATGCACTTATAGGTATATAATTGACAGTACAATTGGCAGTGCAGACATGCCAAATGCTTCCAAAGTCAGAACCAATTTTTTCTCCCATAAATTTTCGGTTAATGTACCTGTTCAAATATAAAAGCATGACAGACTCTGTATTTGGTACAGGTGGCCGATTATGTGAGTGTGCAGAAATGCGGACAACTACAACCCTCTGCTTTCACTGCATGGGGATTCAGAGCTGAGATGAACTTTTGTCAATCTCGACCGGATCTTCCCAGGATAGGAAGGCTGGGAGGGAAACTCACAATCTTCACAATGCCACCATGCAGGTAAGCGCACTTCTCGGCAATCTTTTCCACCTTTGTGCTCCTGGGAAGCGATTTCACCAACTCCCTCTCCCAGCAAGTAGCAGAGTTGAGAACAAGGCGCAGTGCAACCAAAGAGTGTAAGCCAATTAAGAAAAAGATCGTCAAATGTTCCTCTTTTTTCTCCTTTTCTGCTTCGAGTCCTACGCCCGTGTTCCAGGGGGAAAGCGGAGGCATCTATTTCTCGCCTCTCCTGCCGCGAAAGCGGGGCTGCCTTTCCCGGGAGGAGCGGAAAAGGCGAACGATTCTAGGAAAGAACCGGCTTGCTTGGGGTTGCTATAGCAACGGTCTCCTCGTTGGAATTCACGGCCGCCGCCGCCGCCATCACAGGCCACGAGAGGGTGCCGAGGCCACCCCCTGCCAGCGCAGCGGTTTGACATTGCTGCGGGCTGGATGCTGAGTTCGAAACTGAAATTTAGCCATGCGAGGTTAGGGATTCCCCTTCTTTCCCCGGCACTCGGGAATCAGCAGCCACGCGTTCATACAAAGGTGAGGGAAGAGAACCCGGTGGAAGTGTGCATCGCTGAGCTCGAATGGTTCTAAATGAGCGGGAGGTAACGGAAAAGCATCGCAGGCTGTGGATTCCAACACCCCCCACCCCCCCCACGTTAAGGCGATAGCTCTATGAAGCCAAGCAGATTGTCGACTAAAAGCAATGCAAGATTTTGAATTCTTCAGAATGCAAGTGAGATGGGGAGGATCTGTTTGATGGATTATGATCTAATTTCCAGACTCATCTACTGAATCGTGGGCCACAATCTTCCACGTTCAACCAAATAGGACTTGCGATGCCTACAAGTTGCACTTTTGATTTTCTCTAGGACTCCTGAAATAATTACAGTTATTGACCTGCTGAAAAACCCCTATTTTGATGTAATAAATCCATCTATTTAATTGGATCGATCTCCATCTAGCAGAAACTACCTAGACATTATTTAACTGGCATTTCTGCAGAGTTGATGATTTATTAAAGAGGAAAGCCTTACAGCAGTGTTGCTCAGTCTTGCAACTTTAAGAAGTGTGAACTTTAAATTCCCAGAATTTCCTGGGGAACTCTGGGAGTTGAAGTCCACATATCTTAAAGTTACTTAGATTGAGAAACATTTCCTTAAAGTATGCATCTGCATATTGCTTTTGATAGAGAAGAATATTTGTAGCTCACTGTTGAACTGTGATGTCCTTGGTACCTCTGAGCTTGGTTGTTTTCGTGCAGATGTTTCATTGCCCAACTAGGAACTACAAACTCTGATAAACAAGCTAATAGCAAACAAAAGCCTAATGAAGGAACTACCAAGAACACTTTCACCGACACTGACAGGACAAGCCATTAGTATATAGAGACAAATCCAACTCCCTTCTAGCACTGAAGATGTTATCTATTTGGGTGTGGCAAATCATTGTACACATGTTGTACTCTGACAATAAAGGTTTGAACTTGAATTTGGTAATGAAAGAAAACAAGGGCTCAAGAGAGCAACAAGGACCCACATAATGTTTTGATGTGCACTAGGAACGGAATTGCAATCTATGTTGATTTTTTAGTTTAAATCACAGCTTTTATCAGCTGTCACAAGCTGAGGAATTAAACTAAGGGTTATATTTCAGATGGGAGAATTATATACCCAGTGGTGTATTACCCATTAAGCAGACTAAGCATGTGCTTAGGGCACCAGGCCCAAAGGGGGTACCACAAAGTTGAGAATATGGCTTTGTACAGTATGAACAAAGAAGGGGGGCACCAAGATTTGTCAGTGCTTAGGGTACCAGTGAGCCTTAATCCGCCATTGTATATACCCATCCTTGTGCCAAAATACTTTTTTTTTCAAGCAGAATAATTGCTTGCAGATACAATCATGTATTTTAGGCTGAATAACATGGCTTTTTAAAGCTGGAATGCTCTTTTAAAAAGTATCCAACCTTCTCAGATGCTTCCCTGCCTGCCTTCTAACTGTAGCTTAAGCAAAGTCCATCTTTGAAGTACCCAAAACTCTGTTGGGCTTAGCTGTCACAGGACCATGCCCCAACTGCACCTACATCAGCACAACAACCTCTTTTTTCTTCATGACAATGTCCTTTTCGCATCCTCAACCAGTATAAATATATGAAGTAACCACAAGACTGGCAGCCCTAAATCCTTAGATTTTCTAGTCAGTTACACCTTCAATGGATCATTTATTTATTTTATTTATTTGATTTGTCAATCGCTTACAAGATAATAGGTATAAGTATAAACATAGTTATTAATACATGGAATGGATACATATAAGAAAAATAAAAATAAAAAGAATCAATAGACAGGGATGGTAGGCACGTTGGTGTGCTTATGCACAACCCCTACAGACCTCTTAGGAAAGGGGTGAGGTCAATAGTAGACAATCTAAGGTTAAAGGTTTTTTGGTTTGGGGAAGAAACCAGAGTCAGGTAGAGTATTCCAGACATTGACCACTCTGTTTCTGAAGTCGTATTTCCTGCAATCGAGTTTGGTGCGGTTAATCTTGAGTTTGTTCATTATTCGATTTATTTTATTTTATTATTGAGTTAGATCATTACTCTTGAGTTATGTCTTGCTGTCAAAGGATAGCATTACTGGGAGGCAATGGAAATTACTAGCTTTTTCTTTACAAATATATTTAAAAGTTGAGGTTTGAAAGCATTATATAGTAGATTTTAAGAAATTTTACCAGACAGCAAACGTGGTACAGAAGAGGCAGTCACTTTGTCATACTTTTCTGTTTCTATGGATACATTTTGTACACCTCACATGGCATAAAATAATAATTTTATAATAATTTATTACCTGTATATGCTGGCTGACTCCCAAAAACTCTGAGCAATTTACAAATTATTTAAAACATTAAAAATAAGGAAACAAAAAGAAGAGTAAAGATGGCAGGATGACAAAAAGGTAAACATAAAAATAAATTATAATTAAAACAGTCAAATGTGGCCTAATTGAATAAATGAAAAATGTGCTTTCCTCAATTATAAACCCATTAATATAGTAATAATGAAATATTTAAATAAAGTGAGAATATTCCATAAGAGTCAGGGAAAACCTATATGATTTAAGGATAGAACTGAAACTATAATTCAAATTACTATCAACACCAAAGAATGCAAGTGACTGAAAATTATTAATATTTTTGGTGGGGAATATAGCAGACAATTCTTAAGGATATTACAAGATTGTTCATGGGGCTATCTGGATATTTATGCAAAATATTTAGGTTGGTACAAAATAAGATGGAATTGTGTGTTATCATGGTAATGATGGTACATATACTTACTGGTTCCCAGTTTTCTTCCAGTATGATTATGTCTTGGGGCTGTACTATGTGGAAGAACATCTGCGACATGTATTCCTTTTTAAGTCCTGAGTTCATAAAGTAAGGCCCTACTCCCCAGTGGTGGGATTCAAAAAATTTTACTATTAGTTCTGTGGCTGTGGCTTGGTGGGCGTGGCAGGGGAAGGATACTGTAAAATTTCCATTCCCACCCTACTCCAGGGGAAGGATACTGTAGAATCTCCATTCCCATCCCACTCCAGGGAAAGGATACTGTAAAATCTCCATTCACTCCCCACTCCTGGGGGAAGGTTACCACTGGTTCTCCAAACTACTCAAAATTTCCGCTACGGGTTCTCCAGAATTGGTCAGAATCTGCTGAATACCACCTCTGCTACTCCCAATGTTTCAGGTGTCTGCTCGGGGTGGGTCATTTGAAGTAGGTACTCCAAGATAAGGAATACTGTTTCCAGAATTGTTCATGTAGCATCTGTTTCAGCCTAGAGCTTTTTAATTTCTAGAACTTCATCTGACATGTAGTACTTTTAATTAGTCTGTTTTAATTTTAATTGTTGCTTCTTTAAATTGCATTTTTAATCTTTGATTTTTAATAATTTTACTTCTGTTTTATCAATATGTTATACTACTATACTGAAAGCTTTCAATAGCTTGACTAACACATTTTTAGAAATAATAACAAAGGAGGTTGTATATTTGCAGTGTTTAATATAATAGATTTTGATTGTGTTTCAGTCTGTGGAGGAAAAATAAAGGGCCTGGTTTCAGAAGATTATGTCCGAAGATTCAAATAAGGACAAGCAGTACATAGAACAATTAACCAATGAAAATTACAACTCAGTATGTTTAACCTTCAGTTTTTTTATATTCTTCTAACATCTAATTAATTACTGGGCTTGTATGCACTTCAAACAAAGCTGATTCTAAGCTATATAATTCATTTATTTGTTAAAGGGAGTATAGCATAGATAACTAATCCTCTCCTATTGGATATTTCCTCATATGAATTTAAATTGTATTTGCTTAGGCAATAGATACCATCACAATTATTTAAAATATACAGTGTGCACTTCCTTGCATTATCTGTGCAGTATTTTCTCCACATTACATTTTTTACATTCAATTTATAAACCTGTGCAGTTTATAAAATCCAAATTTACTAATCCCAAAATTGTAGATTAAAGAATATTTGTAGTCATTCTCCTATTCAAATGGATCTGGATTGCGGTGGGGCTATGTGAGGTTGTTTTTTGTAGATTTTAGTTCTGCATTTAACACAATTCTTCCACATAGACTAAATTTATGGACCTTGGGCTTTCTTATTCAATCTGCCTTTGGATTATGGATTTCCTGTTTGGCTGCTCTCAGTGGGGCAGATACTTCCTCAGCCCTCATTCTTAACACTACAGGGTTGTGTGTTGAGTCCCTTACTCTATACTCTATGTACATGACTGCATTCCCACTCATGCCAGTAATACTATTATTAAATTTGCAGATGATACAACAGTGGTGGGACTCATCTCTGGGGTGGGGGATGAGTCTATTGAGATGAGGTAGACCGGTTGCTTTCATGGTGTGGAGACAATAACTTGGTCCTTAACACCAATAAGACAAAGGAGCTTATGGTGGACTACAAAAGAATAGATCAGACATCCAGCCCTTGGTTATCAATGGAGAGCAAGTGGAGCAAGTGGCCAGTTTTAAGTTTTTGGGTCTTATCATAAAAGAGGACCTGACCTGTGGTGCTCACATTAAAGCACTGGTCAAAAGAGCCCAGCAGAGATTTTACTACCTGAAACTTCTCAGGAAACAACAACTGAATGACTTTGTTTGTTTGTTTGTTTGTTTGTTTGACTTGTATGCCGCCCCCTCTCCAAAAAGGACTCGGGACGGCTCACACATTGCTGGTGATCTTCTACTGCTACACTATAGAGAGTATTTTAACTTACTGTGCCTGTGTAAAATTTGCCAATTGCACAGTGGCAGATAGGACAGCACTCCAGAGAGTCAACATCATTTCTCAGAGGATCATTGGTTGACCTCTCCCCTCCTTGGAAGAGCTTTATAGCTCCCGCTGCCTTAAGAAAGTTCAAAACATTCTTAAAGATCCATCTCATCCTAGGCATCCTTTTTTTGAACTATTACCATCTGGCAGACAGTACAGGACAATAAAACAAGGACAAATAGGCTGAAAAACAGGTTCTATCCCAGCCCAGTAACTATATTGAATTCTACTGTATAGTGTAATACTAATGCAGTAATCAGGGGTTCTCAATTCAATTCTATAGAATGTGAAGGATGTGTGTTTTTGTTTTATTTTTATAGTTTTCTTATGTATGATATACACTGAAGATGGCATTTAATTTCATTGTACGAGGTGCAATGGCAATAAAGTAAACTAAATGCCACATATCCAGATACAGAAGTTTTCTATAATTAATGTTTCCTTGTGCTTAATAACTTTAGTAGGAAATAGAATCTATTCATATTTACTTCTTTATTACCATCATTTTTATGCTACCTCCATCAGCAGATCATGATCTAATAGAAACATCAAAATAATAAAACAATGATCTAAACAATCACAACATAAATTTATAAAAATATACTTCAGTCATTCCTTAGCCAACTAGACCTGAGCACTTGTTTGGAATCTATTATACAAGACAGGATTACCTTCATAGCCTCATTAGTAGGCCATAATGTCAATAGTCTTCTTCAACCCAAATGATAAAATGTTGCAGATTAAGGGGCTCGCACTGAAAAGGTCTTCCTCTAGATTTTCACCTGACATCTAAGAAGGTAACCTATCAAGTCTTCTCAGCCTGTTTGTACCAGATGGGCAAAATCTACCTGGTGTAAGAAGCCTCAAATATCGTACTTCAGAGGCAGTAATCTTAATTCATAGTAATCTTGCCTTACCATATATATAAAATGTGTTGAATTACAGTTCCTTCCACTCCCACCCCGTGAAATGTTGAGTGTACTGTCCAGACAGTTTATAGGTAATGGGAATTGAGATAGTTAGGAATTGAGAGCTGTCCCCTTAAGGGAATGCATCATGGTAAATGTAGTTAAGGCATCCTGGGAAATGTAGTCCATTTCATGTGGTCACATCTGTAATCCTGATTGGTCATTGAATTGACCCTCAGTGGGTTGGGAGAGGTATCTTCACTCTTGCCTGGACCCCAGCAGCGTGCTGGTGCCTCACCATCTTGCTCCATCATTATGGGAATGAAAAGAGCACTATCCTTTTACACTATGAATTCAGCTATGCAAAGATTTGGACAGATGAATCACGAGGGATAGCCAATTGGAAGACCAGCCACAGGAGATAGTGATCTGTCCATGATAGGGGTAGGGTAACCAGTGACTCCCCGATCACTACACCACTGCCCCGAGACAAAAACAAGGTTGAGCGTGTTCCCCCCCTCATGAGTGGGCCCTTGAATCACCTGGGTCAGGTCCATGGCTGCCATGGATGCCATGAACTCCCAAGCCAATCCCGACACTTCCCCCAGAGAGGGCAAGTTGAAGTCCCCCAGAACTATAAGCCTGGGGAACTCCACCGCCACCTCCGAGAGGGCATCAAGCAGCTTGGGAAGGGCCGTCACCATGCAGCTGGGGGACAGGTACATCAGCAACAAACCCAACCGACCCCCGGGCCCAACCTCAGGAGGAGGGACTCACACCTGCCTATCTGTGGGACAGTGGCCTCCCTTGGAAACAGGGTCTCCCTAATAACTATGGCTACCCCTCCACCCCTTCCCTGGGCTCAAGACCAGTGCAGCACACGGAAACCTGGGGGACATAGATCGCACAGAGGGACACCCCCCTCCGGTGCCAACCAGGTCTCCGTGATGCATGCCAGATCCGCAGCCTCCTCAATAAGCTCACGGAGGAGGGATGACTTATTGGCTACGGACCTAGCATTCACGTAGACCAGCTTAAGCCCAGGAACCACACCTCCCAAGACCCCAGGAGAGCAGGCAGAGACCTGGGGGTGGGAGCGCAACACCGCTCGTAAACAGTGGGAACGCGCTCCCACCACATAATTTGGCCCCCTGTCTCGTCCCCTCCTGCCATAACCAATCACCCTGGAGATTGTCAATCCTGCCCCATCTCCACAGAAGCAAAGACTCCCTAAAGGCCACACTCCATGATGTGCTACAGCTGGAAGAAATGTCAATGGAGCGGGCCACATCCGACATAGCCCCCCGATCACACGTGGCCTCCTCCCACTTTTCTAAGAAAGCCTCCTCCCTCCATCCCAAGCCAGCTAGATCTCAAACAGGTTCCAGCATCTCACGGCAATTCTCTGCTGCTAGCTCTTCCCATCCTTCCAGAGCATCCTCCTGTCTCAGTGACGCATCTAAGTCCTCCAAAGCAGCAAGTTACACCGACCGAGCTCTAGAAGCTCAAATCTAAGCTGCAGTAGCAGAGGCAGATTTACGTGTTAACGGTGGAGGTGACACGGCAAAAGGAGGCAATGGCCAAAGCCCAGACCCAAGTGGAGTTGCTCAAATGACAAAGAGAGATGGCAGCAAAAACAGCACGGGCCACAGCATTGCAGAAGGTGGCCGACTACACCTACCTCAACTTCCATCTTGGAAAGTTGGAAAGGGAGAGCTCAGATAAATGTGTCAAGACCTACGTGGATGAGCAGCACTCGCTACGACACGAGCAGGCGAAACCGGCAACCTTATGAACCAATAAAGAAACTTGGTATAGATGCTTTGTAGAGTTATCTGTCTGCCTTTATACATTCAGTCAGTAATTAAGGGGCAGAACACTGAGACTACTGTGATAGGAATTGTAGTCTATTATTGTATACAACTAAAAGATACAAATAGTTTGACTTAAATATTACTCTCTGCTTTGATCTCTAGCAATTCATCCTGTGCACTTTACCAAATGTATACTGGGATTAACCTGTATTTATTGAGGAAACTTATATGATCACCTTATACATGATAATCCCAGGCAGCTCACAATGATAATAGCTAATATAGCAATACATTTCTATGAGTCTCACAACTTATTTATATGCCACAACATCCAAACAACTTTACATTTAGATTTAGATTCCCTGGTCTCACTTCCATCTAACCCAATGCCTGGGTAAAGAACCAACCCTTCATTCATTAGCTTCAGAAAGCTAATAAGGTGGGAGCCCTCTGAATCTCAAAGGGGAGATTTTTCAAAAGGGTTGGGGCTATCATGAAAAACGTGTTTGAGATCCCACCAGATTGCAACATTTAAGAGAAAGTACTGGAGCACACCCTATTTGATGCTGTAGGATAGGTCATCCTGGTAGTTCAGGATGCCTAATAATATGCATATTTTTCATATTGCATTCCAAAGCCTAGGATCTGTTTTTCTTTTCATCTCACTGGTTTTTTTGTCCTGCAAAATTAAAAATTAAGCATGCATTTTCTATTAATAGCTATTTTCTACCAAATTGTTAATTTTCATTTTGCATGAAAGAATCACATTTTCCCTTTTATTTTATTTGTATTTTAGGATGATGATTCCTTTATCCCATACGTAGCAGAAGATCTTGAGCAGTGTGCATTTGTTGCAGGTCTGAATAGTTCTATTTCTTGCGAACTGAGGGTACATATATGGGTAACATTAAAAATGAATTGCTATGTAGGGGTAACAAAAGGTTGGCATACATAATATCTTCTAAATATATTGAAACACAATTAAAGAAATTGTGCTCACTTTTTTTGTTGCTGAATTATCTCTTATATTAAGAAATAACATACTGAATAACATACCTATATGTTCGTCATAACTGGAATTTTAATTAGTAGCCCGGAAAAGGAGTTCAGAAAGTGTAATCTACATATGTTAAAGCCATGATGATAAGAAAATATATCTAATTCTAATTTACACAACAATATTTACTGTCTCGCCATACTTTTCAAACCTTACAAAGTATTCTTGCTTCGATTGTGTCCATCCTCTTCTTCATGCATTGCCTTTTCTTCATTAAATTTCTTCCCTCTCAGTCTTTCAGAAAGTTAATTATGAATGTCCTTGGTTGTCCCCTTCTTTTAACTCATTAACTCTGTAAATATTTGTTTTCCAACTTGGGTTATTCTCTCTTTATGACCAAGCTATCTCAGCATAATTATTTCATACTAGTTACATATTCATTTAGCTTCCATTCACTCCTGAATCTATCTGTTATTTTATTATTTATACTTGTTAAGAACACCATTCCTATTGCATTAACTTACTGTTTCAATTTTTCTGATATATCTAATTTCTAGTGGACTGTGAATAGAAGCTTGTTCTACCTCATTCAACACATATTTATTCCTTGCAAAAACCATGTAATTCCTGCTTTCTGCCAGCATTTGTATATCTTCAGATTTCCACAATTGTTTTCTTACCTTAATCAAACATTTCAGCAAGGTGTACACATTCATCTATTTTGTCTAGTTTTAATTATTTATGTAGCATATGGAATCGCTCACTACATTTTCCCTGACAAAAACTAATTACAATAGACTTTAATATATTAATTTTCAGTTACATGTCTTGTTATAAATTGATATCATCCAAGTTCTGAAAAAGATAACATCATCTGCATTAAGAGATATACGTATATTCACATTTCCAACCTGTACACCTCTAATGTGTCAGACTCCAAAAGTCAAGAAAGGCACACACAAATTCTTCTAAGCAGTTTCCTTTATCATTCTCCTTCTATAGACAGAAATCTTGCCAAACTAAAGCAGACTACTTGCACCATTAAAATATACTCTGAGAACTCCAAGAGAAGAACAGTTTTAATTCTCTCCCTCCCACACAAACTTAGTTTTCTTTTGCTCCTCTAGAATGCACTCCCACCCTCCTGGGAATCCGGGCTACATTCCACCACAAATGTCACCAAAAGCATTCTGTCCATATTTATTTATAAATACATTAAAAACTATCACTCACTACATTCAGCAGTTACCTTCAACTCAAATGTTACACAAAACAATCCAAAATTCAACCTTATTATCACATATTTCATCTGAGTAAACACATGTACAATTAATTTCCTTTCTCACATGGCTACATTTCTCAGTGACTTGCTGAAAAATTTAAAAAAACATGGCTTGCAGACACACACACCCGTCCCCATAAAATGCTCTTTCCAACATGCCACCATTTTAGTTTATCACTTTTAATTCCATTCACTCTGCTCATGGTTCCTAACTTAAGATTTCTTTTCCACGCTTCAATTTTTATTTAATTTTCATCAGAATAGTTCTAAATGTTCTATGCCTTCATTTTAACTATTTTTACTGCATTCATTGCGATCTTTTTTTCTGTACACTATAAATAAGTTTCTACCATCCAATATAATTTCATCATATGTCTCACCTGTTTCATCATTCTGTCAGGTTTCCTTTTTCATACTTCCAAATGGAAGAACAACTCCACAGTCTTCTATGGCACTCTGTAGCATTTTTTTTCCATTCTGTGTTCACTTTTCACAGCTTCTTAGGTCAATTTCATTCATTTTGTTGGGAAATTCATCTATATTCTAATAGTTTTTCATAGTTATATATTTTATTCCTGTTGTTTCCCTTCCACTTTAAGTTCTTTCACTTTTTTCCTTTACCTTCAAATCCATTTCCCTCAAGTTCCTCTTGGCGCTACCAGAACTGGTCTGTTCTACATTCAGAACTATTCTTGTTTGGGTCTTTGAATGTTCCAAATAATAATAATAAAAATTCTGCATTAGATCATCTTGTTCCCATTCATTTATTCACGTTAACATTACATAATATTTTCTCCTAGTTGTATTGATTCAGAATGTTGCAAATCAGTCATCTTTATTTTTTCCACTGCTACTGTGCAATTCATGCCAAAGTATGGATTCTTTTAAATACGACTTCGTCAAACTAGATAATACCATATAAATGACTAACCCTTCACTCAGAGTCTAGTCTTATAAAATAAATTATGCATTTGTTTTGTGGAGCGCTTTCTGTTGCTATTTTGGCTAATTTGCAGCTTTTGCAAAGCTTGCAGTATGCCACAATCATAACTAATATTTTTATTTGGGATATAGAGATGACAAAATTCTTGATTTGTTTGAACAACATAATTCCAAGATCAAAAACTCTTAAAATTAACAAAAGAAGAATTTATTACTGTCTTAAGATCAGATCCTAAAAATCAAATGAAATCTGCCACAACATCACAGTGAATAACTTACTTCTCTTGTCGGATCTGGACGTGGAGGTTTATAGCATTTAACAATCATATGAGTGATTTCTGGGCACTTAAGTTTTAGGAAAAATATTTCAATTATATTAGTCAGATCAATTTATTTCTACTTATTCATGTCTATATATTAAGGGCTGGATTAAGTGTGAGAACACAATTCTTTGAAAAATTTGTATTTCAGAAAAAAGGGGAACTGTTTAAATCTACCATACATGATTGCAGAGGGAAGGGTATTGAAGCATCAAGATCAGAATTGATCAGTGATCAACACATGCACACATTTGTCTTACAGATTCTTTTTGTGATCAACTTTTGCCACGGACCACACAGATTTTATTGGAATATAACTCTGGAAAATGGGTGCCACGACTTCGTGAACCACGAGATTTATATGGCCTTTCTTCTACTGCAGATCTGCACTTAGTACGGTGGCCACATCAGTATGAAGTTATCAGAGAAAAAATTAAGCATATTGGTAAATAATTATTTAGCCTTTTCTAATGTGAACGTTTTTCTTGATAGGTCACAAAGAAATATTATTTCCAATAAAGCACTTTCTGACTTGCTTCAACCACTTAAATATTTTTTTCTTGATTCATCACTTTGCATTGATGCCTTTAATTCATCTTTCAAATTTAAATGTAAAGAAATGCAAAACTGTATTATAGGAGATTAGACATATTAAAAGAAATGAACAGTTCTAACAGTTGACTATTACTATTCAACTATATTAAGCCTAAAGATTCTTAAAAATTGTACACCTTTTTCTGATCAGTGGAGCAATCTCAGTTACAGTTCTATACTAGTTGCAAGAGGATAGGATTGCAATAATACAATTGTGCCTATTTGGATAATCCAATGATATATTAATGAATGTGTTATTGCTCTGATTTGATCAACTTAACATTTCTTTGAATTAATTGCAATGGCAGTCTGAAAGATTGAAGTTAGATTTGCAGATGGGTTTAAAGCATTACAGTAGGTAACAGCAGTCTTCATGATGACACAAGCATTTTATATGGTCACTAACCCTAATTTCCTTGCTCTGTGGACTTTTTAAAGAGTAACACATTTGCTCCAAAGGGTGACTGAGATAAAGAGAGACACCTAGAGAGATAGAATGTAATGTCATGATTTTAGCCTTATCATCTCAGGCAACAGGCATCCCCTACAAAGGGAACTGACCTTGGCAAAATAGAGTACTATATGAATACTTCTGTATATCTACTTTTAATTTAATTTCAGATACAGCAAATGGGAAAAATAAAAATTAATTTAATACTCTTGAGATGACAAGCCTGACCTTTTATTTTGAAGACTCATCAGCTTTTGTGAATCTCCTTTTTTGTTGTGATTATAGGCCAAATTCAAGAACAGATAGTAGCTTTTAGTCAACCTTGATAATTGATCTTAAGAAGCAAAGAAAAGCCAGAATCTGTTGAATATTTTGATTGTGAACACCAGGAAATTTCAGAACTGAATACAAGCTGAATAGTCAAGACCTTGTTGATGATCCAAACTCCGTCAAGGACCTTGGAATACTCATCTCTAATGATCTAAGTGCTAGAGCCCACTATAACTACATAGCCAAAAAGGCATTAAAAGCTCCTACGTAGCTTTCTCTCTGGTAATATCACACTACTAACTAGGGCATACAAAACATTTGCTAGACCAGTACTTGAATACAACTCATCAGTCTGGAACCCACATCATGTATCTGATATTAACACAGTTGAGAAAGTCCAGAAATATTTTACAAGAAGAATTCTACACCTCTACTCATTGCAGAATACCTTATGCCACCAGACTTGAAATTCTAGACCTAGAAAACCTAGAACTACCGCCGATCCAATCTAAGTATAGTATATAAAATCATACATTGCAATGTCCTTCCGGTCAATGAATACTTCAGCTTCAACCATAACAATACAAGAGCACACAATAGATACAAACTCAAGGTTAACTGCACCAAACTTGATTGCAAGAAATATGACTTCAGCAACAGAATGGTCAATGTCTGGAATACGCTACCCGACTCTGTGGTTTCTTCCCCAAACCCAAAAAACTTTAACCTTAGACTGTCTACTATTGACCTCACCCCTTTCCTAAGAGGTCTGTAAGGGACGTGCATAAGTGCACTAACGTGCCTACTGTCCTTGTCCTATTGTTTCTTTTGTTTTTCTTATATGTATTCATTTCATGTATTCACAGCTATGTTTATCCTTATACTTATTATCTTGTAAGTGATTGACAAAATAAATAAACAAATAAAAAAATAACTGTATATGGGGAAATTTTCTACATTGAAGCAATTAGTGGCAAACTGTTTCCTTACTTTTGCCAACTAAACAATATGGAAATGTCCATCTACTTACTAGAAATTGTGTTGGAAAGAAATTTATATTTGTTTCAGGTTGTATAGGATCTTAGCAAAACGAATTGTGCAGGATTTTTTTTCTAATAAAGCCTTGAGTTCCTGTGATGACACCTTCTGGCAAAAGCAGTCTTCTGCTATTTAAAATAAAATCGAATAACTTGAAGGTAGGTTATATAAGCCTACCAATTGTGGCAACCCCCACATATAACAAAGGAAGCATGTATATACATTTTTATGTTAACATATTTCTATTTATAGAATATTCTACCAGTACAAATACAGCAGATAACAGGGACTTGTTGATACACACTTGATTTTTTTAACTAGTCACCTTGTTCCTGTTTTTTTTCCTTTTCATGGTCCTGTAATCCTTTGATTCCTGGTAGAGGTGCTGAATGGAGCTGAGCATTTGCTGGCTGGATGCCCTTCCTGATGCCTAAATGGAGTTCGCAACAGATGTTTTCTCTTTGCACTCTGAGAGAAAAACATCTGCTGCTACCTAGGATTAAACTCTCAACCTTCCAAGTGGGAGGCAAACATCTTCACCACTAGGCCACCATACTGCTCACTTGGTTCCTATAATTATTTTTATAAATTTTCTTCCTATTCCTAATAACATGTCAACATTGATGTTACTGTGTAAGTTGTTAACAATATAAGGAAGAACCTTACCTAACTTAAGAATTTTATCATAACTGCTCAGTAAAATTCTGTTGCTCAGGTTATAAAATTATATTTCCATTTTTGTAGCACAAGAAGAAACACATCTATTTCCTGGATAAATATAATAAAGGGAATGCATATTTAATTTTACATGTATTGACTGCAGCCAGAATTGTATTTGTGCAACAATAGATAAGTGAAGAGATCCCAATGTGATTTAAAAAATATTAGAATGTGTAGAAATGAATAAGCTAAGACTTATAATCAAGGAAAAGAAAGAAACTGAATACTTTCTGACTTGGGGCTCATTTTATCAATGGCTACCTGAAAAAAACAGGAGCTAGAAACAGGGATATACAGAAAGGTTCAGTGATATAAGGAAGATAGGTTGAATTGGTTAAGAAAATAATATTGTTATTATTAACACTACTATAATTAATATCAATGTAATGAATATTGTTGTAAACATTTTGATTATTATTTCCTAAAACTATTTGTACTTAGACACACATACTATTCAATTGAAATTGGAATTTGTATATGCTATAAAATAAAAACTTGAATTAAAAAAGAAGAAACAGTGCTTGAATATTTGTTTAAAAAGTGGTATTAATTTAATAAAACAACAAAGAGTTTAAAGGTTACAAATCTAGTAGTTATCTACTGCAGAAAAGATATAAAATAGCAGGCTACTGCACATATTTCAGTGTTGAAGACTTATGTTTGGATTATTGGCAATGCCAAGAATCTCACCATGGAACAAAATTGATCAATTTATTTTATGTTTTTGAAAAGATAAAATGAAGGGCCATCACCATGTCTTTTTTATTTAAAAAAAAACTAAGTTCATCGTCTTCTTATAAGCAGGAATAAAAATATCCTGCCCTTTGCACCTTAAAATATATTTTTGTTTTTTAACACAGCATTTTAAAGCTATTTTCTTTCTTTCTCTTTCCAGAGTGGATTCCATCTCATCCGGAGCCTCTCTATAACCCCACAGGTTTAGAGTTTGAGCCTCAGTGTTTGGATCCAGGGGAAGGTGCTGTCGTGTATTTAGCAGATGAAGGTTTGACCAGATTTTATTGAGAACACACATATAAATTATTTACATCTTAATTGTACAAAGTAATTTTCAAATTCTAAGACAAAAGACAAAAAAGCTCTACAACTTAGAATCCTAAATTTTAGCATCAGAATCTTTGTAATACTAAATGCTAAATACTATTATCTTTGTAATACTAAATGTACAGCATTTTCCATAATCCATGCCACAAATCTTTTGAAGTGTATCAGTTTTAATAAATTAATTTTCTTTCTGCCAGAATTAGTTCTTTTCTTTGGTTATCCTTTTAGTTAATGTAACAGATATTTAATTTTTAAAAGGTTTTATTGTGCCAAGTAATAGGATCAGTGTTTTTGAAGATAATTTATACCCTGCTACCTCCTTAAGAGTTTAATCCAATCAAAACTGGCTTTATTCTCCTTCCTTCCCTCTCTCCCCTCCCTTTTAAAACATCCTCAGGACAATGCTCTCTTATATATGTCTGTTAGCTACTTCTACCTTTCTGTCATTGTTCTTATTGCTTCATTGAAATGATTTTAAATTTTAGATTTTTGAAGGATGAGAGAATAAAAGAGTAGTGGTGAAGATATGCCTTACACAATTATGGCTAAGATGCTAATCAGTTTGATAAACAACCACATTCTGCTTTAATCATTCAAATATTTTGTTTTTAAGCACTTGGCTTGAATAGAAAAATTACATTTTTGATTGAATGCAGTATAATATCTCCTTAGCTTTTCCTGTCTAACTTCTACTACTACCCCTACCTTATGTCTAGAGCCTGATTTCTTGAAGTTCTTTTTTTTCTTTGCAAGACCTTTATTAATCTAGAAGACTTTCCTTGTCATTGTTTCCAACCATTACGGTCCTGAGATTTCTTTTGCCAAACAGGCCCACAATACTTGCTGATGTTGTCGATCCATCTTGTTTTTGGTCTCTTTTGTGGACACTTTTTATCAAGTGGAATCCATTTTATGACTGCCTTGATCCACTGCCATCAGTTTTTCTTGCTATGTGATTAGTCCATTTCCATTGCAATTCTTTGACTCTCTTGATGACATTACACACTTTAGTTTGTTCTTTAATCCATGTGCAGGACTTTCTATCTTGTCTTGTAATGCCAAGCATGTATCTTTTCATGGCTCTTTGTATCGATTGTGAGGTTAGTGTTCATGTTCACTGGCAGGTGAACAGCAGGTAGCACACACTGATTGAAAACTTCTCTCTTCAGGCACAGGGGAAGATTGTTCTTGAAAATTATGCTTAGCTTGCCGAATGTCTGCCAACACATTTAACTCGCCATTCAATTTCCTTTATTGTATTGCCTTCCTTTGAGGAAATTAATATATATAGTAATCTACAATATCAATTCATATATATAGTGGTCTACAAGGTCTAGTTCTTCTCCAGATATAATTTTTTTCTTTCTTTGGTGAATTTATTAAGCACAACCTGGCTTTTTCAGGTTTATTTTTAAGCCAGTGGTTCTCCTGCTTCATGCAGCTCTTGTTATGTGTCTTTGTAGCTCTTCTGGGTCTTGTGAGCAGAAAACAACATCATCTGCAAATCTTAAATGTTTTAAATAGGGGCCATTGACTTTTCTTCCATCTTTTGCCCAGTCTAGTTTATGAAATACTTCTTCAAGGCAGGCTGAGAAAAGGATAGGTGATATTGTATCGCCTTGTCGTTCCACTTTAACATCATTAAGGGAAATCGTTGCCATTGTTTTTTAATATATTTATTGTAGTAAGTTTATGTAAGCAGTATACATCTTGGTTGAGCAATGCATTAATTATTGCTTGCTGGAATACTGAGTCAAATGCCTTTTTGTTGTCAATGAAATATGTTAAGAAAATGTTTCTTTAACAATATTTTGCAACTGAAGTTTAGGTATACTCTGTTCCTCTCAACAGCCAACAAGGACCCCAACTTTAGATATTCTCGAATAGGGGGATGTTTCCCTTCAAAGCAAGTGCTTCCTCAATCCTGGAATGACTGGGATAATACTTTGATCTTTGAAGCACGATTTGAAAGTGGAAATCTGCAAAAAGTGGTCAAAATGTAAGTTGCTTCCCATTTTTTCTTTTAACTTGCAAAATAGTCCATTTTCTGAGGCATTAAGTTAATCCTTGGTTGACCTTGAATTTAGACAGCATGAAATAAGATGCAAAGTCTAATTCATTATTTTAGGAAAATAGTCATTATTAATAAATTTGTACTTCATGTTTTCTTCAATGGTCTGTGCTGATTTCCTGGCTGTGACAAATGAAGCAAAAATTATACCTGCAATCTAGATATGCATTTATAATACAGGTAGTCCTCAATTTACAACAATTCATTTAGTGACCATTTAAAGTTACAATGGCTCTGGAAAAAGGGGCTTATGACTGTTGCAGCATCCCCATGGTCATGTGATCAAAATTCAGATGCTTGGCAACTGGTTCATACTTATGACCATTGCTGTGTCCCAAGGTCATGTGATCACCTTTTACGACCTTCTTACAAGCAAAGTCAATGGGGGAAGCCAGATTCATTTAACAACTATGGCAAGAAAGGTTGTAAAATTGGGCAAAACTCATTTAACAAATGCCTCATTTAACAACAGAAATTTTGGACTCAATTGCGGTTGTAAGTCAAGGACTATCTGTATTTTAGATTTTTACTTCACTTTTTAAATTTTTATCTCTTGTGCTTTTTAATCAAAATATGATGTGAAGGTGTCACACGATAAATAATCTGCAATGGTAATTTAGCAAATACTGCCCCAGATTTACATCAATTTATACTCAGTTCCATTTATGAAGATTATAAATAGTTTCTAAATTAATATCAGAAGATTAAAAAAATATTTAGTACAGTTACAAATGCAGCATCATTTGTGGTAGCTGGTATGCTCATTTTCCTCAGTAAAGCCCTTCATGGCATAAGATCTAGCCAGCTGAAGCACTGTAATTTCTGCTTGTATTGTATGGTTTGACAGGCCTATTTTGTGTTTTCTGCCTATTACACCTGCTATGCTGCACCCTTCTCTTTTTCCACTTTTCTCTCTCCATTTGCTCTCCCAACAGTTCAAGGGAATGACAGACATCCCATTTCTGTCCTCTTTGAATTTTACTGCATCCATCCAGTAATTGCTTTGGCAAAGTCTATACAGAGTGTACAGCCCTAATTCATTCATCTACACATGAGCATACAATCCATTATAGTCCCCCCCCAACTTTCCCCACCTCTTATATACAACCTGTATATATAGCACCTGTAAATAAAATCTCAGATAAATTTGGCTTTAAGAAAATATGTGTTGTTAACAGGCATGAAGGAAATATGTCAAACATGAATAAATCACACAATAGTTTGATGTCCCATGTATAATTTATATTAAAAATATTTTTCTCTTTTCCCTTGCTAGTAATGATTTTGAATACCAGTTGACACTGCGTACTGATCTCTACACAAATAAGCACACCCAATGGTACTATTTCCAGGTTACCAACACCCAAGCAGGAATACCTTACCGATTCACCATTGTCAACTTCACCAAGCCAACAAGCTTGTACAATCGTGGCATGCGTCCATTATTATATTCAGAAGCAGAAGCAAAGATCCACAAGGTGGGGTGGCAAAGGACAGGAGATCAAATCAAGTATTATAAAAACAATTTCAGCAGTGATGGGCACCAATATTTTTCCTTGACATGGACTTTCCAGTTTCCACATGACAGGGATACTTGCTATTTTGCCCACTGCTATCCATACACTTACAGCAACCTGCAAGACTACTTGTCAGCCATTGCCAGAGACCCAAGGCGCTCCAAATTCTGCAAAATCCGTATATTATGTCATTCTCTGGCGAGGAATATAGTCTATGTTTTAACTATTACCAATCCCTTGCAAGATTTTAATAGGGAAAAATGCAAGTCAGCAGTCATTTTGACAGCAAGGGTGCATCCTGGTGAAACAAACAGTTCGTGGATGATGAAGGGCTTTCTGGATTACCTTCTGGGGGATTCAGATAATGCCCAATTGCTTCGAGACACTTTTATTTTTAAAGTGGTACCAATGTTGAATCCAGATGGTGTGATTGTGGGCAATTATCGCTGCTCGTTAGCCGGCAAGGACTTGAATCGCAATTATAGATCAGATCTTAAAGACTCTTTCCCTTCTATTTGGTATACCCGCAGCATGATCAAAAGGTAAAAAGGTAACACAATCACTTCTATCTGTTTAATATATTTATTCTCTGTTCAATATTAGTTCACTGTTAATGCATGATTTTATTATCCAACTTGTTCCACTTTGTTTTTAGTTCAGAGGTTACTGGCTTTTCCTATACAGTACTTTAATTTTTATTGTAATTATTATTTTTTTATAATTGACATGGAATGAAAAGACCAATTTCTGGAGGAAAAGAAAAGAATAGGTACTATATATAACAATAAAAGTCATACACTATATTTTAATTAAGTTATATAAAATGAAGCCCATCCATATGATTTAAAAATATTAACCTACTATGGAGAGAGCATTTTAATATTGTACATTTAATATTTCCCAAAATTAAGGGAGATGTGACAAGGAGATGAAGCTAAATCTCCATGTGTATACAATGAAAAAGCTTCTATTGAAACTGGATCACTACTAGTGGCTGTCATGCCTTCATATAATGGGTAACTTAAAATCTAAACTATCTACAAATGATACCTACAACATAAGCCAAAACCTCAATCAGAGTATCTTAAGTTTCAATAACCAAAGCTCTCATAATGTGATTTTGTCTCTTGTAACAGAATAATGGAAGAGCGAAATGTTCTTCTATACTGTGACCTTCACGGTCATAGCAGGAAAGAAAATGTCTTCATGTATGGCTGTGAAAAAAAAGAACAAGATGAAAGGGCATGCTTACTCCAGCGCATTTTTCCTTTCATTATGAGCAAAAATTGTCCAGATAAAGTAAGCCAACTTTTGATATTATATCTCAGATAATTAATCAAAACTGGAATCCCTTTACATGTTAGTTTAATATTGTACTGTAATAAACGTAAACTCAGAATCAGTCTTTCCCTCAAATCTAATAAATATTTTAAACATAGATTTGAGATATATCAGGTTAACTATTAATTCTATTAAGATATAAATGTTTTTCAGGTTTGGGACAATACTTAGTCTTTGAGTGTACTGTACTGGGTGGTAGTAAGATAAGGAGAAAAAAATGTATTTAAAATTTAATAAATTAAAGACCATCGTATATTCCAGTGTATAAACTTTTCTTTATAGTACCATCTTTTGAACAAATATGTTTAACATGTGAGCAATGTGCCCAAATCTTTGAGTAAAACTTTAGGTTGTGCATCTCCATACTAACGACAGTTTCATAGATCTACTTCTAGAAGTTTGATCAGATTTTTGCAATTGCAGTGGGATTTTTAGTTCATATAAAGCAATAACTACTGCAACTGTACACCATTTTCTCCCATATCTTAAAAGCATTTTATTGTGGCTATGCTGTGCTGTTCACATTATTTTTATACATTACTCCAATTTTTTCTACAGGAGCAGAATGTCACATCGTACTTTTTTCTTTCAGAAATGATGTGAATTATGCAAAGGAACCACATGAATTGATAGCTTGATATTATAGCTTGCATATTGAAGGGAGAGCATTATCTGAGGAGGTTGTTTTAAATCATGTATGCATATCTGCTCTTAATGAGTAGTCTCTTTAGTAGGAATTGCTAACCTTTATTTCATTTCTTATTCTATTAAGTTCTCATTCCAAGACTGCAATTTTAAAATACAGAAAGGCAAAGAAGGAACAGGTCGAGTAGCTATGTGGAAAATGGGCGTCAACAACAGCTATACCTTGGAAGTAACCTTCTGTGGCTCTAAACTGGGTAAAACAAGTAATATTACTCCAGAATTAATAATTAATGCATTAAATAACAGTTCTTGCATTATAGAGATAATTGCTAAATAAAGATAAGATAATCAATTCCTGTTGACTAGATGGACATGTTCACTCTTGGCAAACCATGAAAGTGGTATTGTCTTCTTTGAATATTTTTTTTCTTAAATTGCCAGCCTAGCTTGCCAAGTAAGCAGATTGAACTTTCCTCAAAACTGGCTAGGTTGAAATTAGCTGTTTACAAAAATGTCTTAGAATTTCATTTAACTAAAGACAAAATAGTTATGAATATCAATTATCACAGATGAGCAACTATAGTTCAATTACTGTAGTGTGCTACTTTTAGCCCTATGAGTGAAGTGGGGAAGGGAGCAAAATTCCTAATTGCCAGAAGGTTTGGAGTAGAATGTCATGAGATAATCATTGTGCAAAACAAACAAAGACAAGACATTTTAAAATGTAGCTAATTCTTCAAGGATAGTTTTAGCACCTCATACAGTTTGTACAAATTCAACCATTCATCAATGATTTATAAAATATATAAGAATATTTTCATAATATTTTTATTTGATGATGATGATGATAACAATAGTAATAGCAATAATGACAGATAAATAATCTGACAGTAGCCAGAATTCAGTTTTCTTATATTCTCCAGAGTACATAATATTATTGCTGGACAATTCTTTTTTCCAATATGGTTTCCCTTTTGTATTATAGGAAATAGAAACGCTACCCATTTCAGTACTAATGATTTGGAGTCCATTGGATACTATTTCTGTGATTCATTATTGGTATTTTGTACTGAAAAGAAGAGCAAGGTAATACAGAGGAACTTTTTTTTTCATTTTCATTTAGAACTGAATAATAATAAGCACTGACTTTCATTGTTGACTCTGTGATCTCTCCTAGTACAATGAATGCCTGAAAGAATTGGAGGAACTAGTAAAACAGGATGATCCAGCTGCCTCTGTCAATGATATAGGAGACAGAGGAGATTCTAGGTAAATGGATTGTTTCTCCAAAAATATTTCTAGCCATATTAAAAAGTGAAATCATTAGCTATGATGTGTTTCCCAGTTCTGTTATCTGATCAGGTAATTATGTAGTTGAGTATATTATTGTTCACAATCCTGTAAATCAAAACAACATATTTGTTTTCTTTTGCAGTTCAGACAGTTCGGACTCTAATGAGTTTACTGATAAAACAGAAACCCAGGTACGGTAAAAAAAACATCACTTTTATACTTGAAATGTATTTTCTTGGCATTTAATATAGAGATAAGCAAGATGTTTGAGATATATCAAAACATTATAATCTTCCTTCATTTAATTACAATGTCAAAATAAATGAGACAAAATGTGTGTTAAAAGTAATTTCAAACATTTATATACTTGCTACATCCCTAGGATTGAAGCTGAAGGATATCAGTGATTCGATTTGCCTTGGTTGATTATTAGCTGCTGGCATAAGATTAAGGATTCTACGCTATTATGCTTTTTTTGCAAAATAATGTAAGGGAAAGCAATACTTAAGATAAACTGTTGCATGATTAAACTATGATAAACTATTGCATTGACCTAATTAACAAAAAAAATATGTTCAACCATAATCTGACACTAAATTCCATAAGATAGAAGATGCAAATTGCCAAATCCACACTAAGAGAGAAGTCTTCTGATCTCCATAAAAGCCACAGATGATAATTCCCATTTTTCTAAAATGGAAGTAGCCATGACTGAATAAATTACCTTTTAAAAAGATCTTTAAAATGAAGGGACCTTAAAGACCTGAATCTGGAAAGCCATAAAGAACAATAAGGTCTGAAAAGATCCATTAGTGAAGTGCAGCTTCCATATTGTCTCTTTGGCCTGGTATAACAGAATAAAAGAGTTGAAAGGGATACACTGCTCAAGAAGGAACCCTATACCATTTCAGACAAATGTTTGTCCAATCTCTTCTTTAAAAGTATCACACAGGAAATTAGATAAATCAGTTATGGCAGACAGACTCTCTGAGCAAGTTACAAGAATCTAATTTACTGTAGATTAGACTTTACTCCAGATACCTCTCTATCCAGCAACAACTTCGTATTTTGAAGGGCACTGCTATCATTGCAATTGAGAGACTGCAAGGAAAAAATATCTGCTGCAGGGCAATAACCATTGTTATTATCCGAGGGCTTCATGCATCCATTTCATGTTAGCTGCAAAAAGGCCAGAATACAAATTTAGAAAGAAAAGTAGCCACAGAAGCCAAGAAAAAGATTCCCAAGTGACAGTGAAAATCATTTTATTGAAGCCAAATCCATATCAGAAATATAATCCTTTCTCAAGGATACTCTAAAAATATGGACGTTGCCAGAAGGAATAGGCATTCTGTTAATTAAGTGAGTAAACGAAACACAAAGTTCACTTGTACTTTAAAGAAGGAAGATATATCAAGCTCTTGGTCTGTGTACATAGTTATATATTGATAAACGCTCTTGGGAAGGAACAGAAGAGAGCAATCAATAACAAGCAAGCCCTGTTCTAACAAGTGTTGCAAAGAAAGAGCAGGTCTCACCAGAAGTGACTGGCAACACACAGAGGGAGCTGATGAAGTAGGCAAAATGGCATCTCTCCCAAATCAGAAAAGTTGGGTGATCAACCTTGCTAGCAAAAACAATGGAAACCCTATAAAAGTAGTCATTGGTGACAGAAACAGCAATAAAGAAGTTAGCACATCCTGGCTCCTTTTCCTGCCTTAAATCAACCTGTGCTAGTGCTCTTTTAAAAGTGCATTCGACTCATTAGAAAGCATAATTGCAAGGAGATGACACTGCAGTAATCAGATGTCCAATTTTTTTCTAGAAGCAAAACCAAAAATATCCAATACCATGGAGGCAAGTGCTAAAAACCAAAGCAAAAGTGCGCATACCTCAAGTCTAAAACAGTAATTAGAAACTGGGCAGATCCCAACTCTTGGTCATATCAGCCATCTCTGAAAAATGGGTTGGGAAAAGAGTGAAAACATTGAGTTGCTTCAGCTATGGGTGAATATTTAGAGCATTTAAAAAAAAACTTACCTGGGTCAAAATGATTGCACCAATTTGGAAATTGTGGGAATTGACAGAAATATGTCATATTTCTTGTAACATTTGTATTTGCTTTTAAATGTTTTGAAGATAATGAGGGATGGTTTAGTTTAATAATTAAAATAGACTTAAGTAAATATTCTATTTAACCTTGTTAAATTTAACTAATTTAATTTTCTTTTTCTTGGCAGACAAAATCAAAGAAAAAATATTTGAAAGTAAAGAAGGAAAGAAGTTTTGTTTTGGAATCCTCAGGAAGAAGATACTCTAAACATTTACATGAACCAGTGGTAGATTATAATTATTGTATAGTAAAAGCGCAGAACATTGTTTACTATAACTTTCCACATCTTCCACCAAAGCACTGTTGCTTCCACTATATCTGTTTTCTTTTTTATAAATGTATTCTTTAAATTTCTTGCCTCCCTCTTTTTTCAGATCTCCTCAATCCAACCATAGTTTTCTTAGTTATTTTTTAAATTATTTTTTTATTTTTTATTTTTCTTCCTGATGTAGATATTTATATTTCTGTATTATATTTAAAATATATTTAAAAATAGAAAGAAATTGGAAGAATAAACAATATGTGCTGTAGTTTAGAAAGATCTGTAAGATTAGTTCAGACTATATATTAGCCCAGCAAAGGAACCATTTCATGAAGATATATTAGTGCTATTGTTGTGACTGTGGTTTTGTTATTTCGCCTACAAAATTTTCTCATAGATCATAAGATCAGGAGAGATCTTAATCAGGGGCAATTTATCTTACAGAACATTAAAAAAACAAACATACTTATAAATTTAAATACAATATTTTCCTATTATGGGATATACAGTAATTCAGAAAGATTGTATCCTGAGTGTTTTGTTCTTCTGTAGAAACAGAAGTAGAAAAGAAACATAGTCTTGAAAATCTGGAAACAGTTCTATATCTTGAGTGATTATTCCTTGTGATTAGTTTTTTTTCTTATTTAGAATGAATCAAAAAAATCAGAAGACCCTTCTCACAGAGTTTCCAAGACCCAAGAACAAATAATTAAAAATGTAAATATTTTATTGTATCATTAAATTCTAATATAAAGCTCAGCAATCTGGTACAATGATTCTACAGAAAATAATGAATAATTGACTTATAGCAAACCTTATGTGTGCAATAAGTCATTCTAGCCAGTCACATTTGTTTATTTTATTTTGCTGTGCATATCTGTCCATGCACAACGATATCAAATGAAAACTTATTTTCATTGGTTTTTTCCTGAAATGTTTTCAACTGTCCTTCAATAGTTAGACCAAAGAGAAATATAACTGGTAATTCATCCAACCATCATTGCGACAGCATGACCATAATGAGGTATCCTTGATATAATTTCAAAATTGCCTGAGTAATTCTGTGAAGTTTCTACAAGTCACTAATGCAGTCATGAACTATTTCTGAATAAGTTAATTACTGTTAGGGGAAACACTATGTATAACTTTTGCTACAAGTAATATTTTTATAATTATAAAATACAAATTATTCATCTCAGCTAAAGACATTATAGAATGTTACCATTGAAAATGTAGATGTACATCTTTTTCCATATCAATATTACAGTGTTCCTATCTACTGAAATTGTTTGATGCCACTTCTGATGCACTGGAATGATACACTTATCAAGACACACAATTAGAACTGAATAAGAATTGCTTATCATAATAAACTAGCCTTCCCCAGTGGGTGCTTTCCAGCTGTGTTTGATTGTAAGTTCATTGTTCCTAACAAACATGGCATGTTGATACAAATAATAGACGTTATAGTCTAAATTTCTGGAGACATTAGTTTTAAGCCTTGACAATCAATTACCCCAAAAGCAATATTCTCATAGAAGTCTCTTTAATCAGCTTTATTGAAATGGAAAAGGGATTAAGTTACAGAAATCTCAACAACTGGATTGTTTTCATTTTCATTTTCAGAATTCATTTTATTTCCCAGCCTTCTAAGGCAGGAATCTCAGTCTCTTAACTACGGCCTCTAAACGAACTTGGGAAAAAGCACTGAATATAACATTACATCCGATTTTGTCTGTCATATGTGAAGTAATTTTTAACCTCAAGCTTTCTTTCTGTTATAATATTACGTATATTAGTTACCCGTTTATCTTTCTCCAACAGACCCAGGTTTTGCAGAAATTAAAACTGATGGAGTTACACAACATGGAAAGAGAAAAATATGAAATTACCAAGCAGAATGTAGAGACTTTTTCTAGAACAACAAATGCAAAAAAGGTTTGGCTGTCATCTTAAGTAGAATAAATTTTGCAACATAAATAAGAGAATGCTGACTTCTTTTTTCTATATACTTTTAAATCTTATTGCTATACAGTTACCATTACAAATATTATCTTCATGCAGTGCATCATTTAAATTATCGCGGTGATTAAATATATTCTTAAATTACTAAAATAGAATTACATTGTAGAGCCAATTCTGCATTTCCCATTTCCTGCTTTTCCCATTCCTAAGATCATCATAATTGAAGTTGCTATAGGAATTGTTTAATATTTGTGTGTGTGAACATGACATTGTTTCTGTTAATTGGAATAGTGCCATTATTGTTCCCCTCTACAAAGATAAAAATAGCAAGATTAAATGCAAAAAATAAAGGGGGTCACATTGGTAAGTTTGGGAATGCTGAAAGTTTGGGATAACCATATAAGGAATGGTTAAGGTGACTTAAATGGGATTGGTTGTGGATTTGAATGTACATGTATGTGGATGATAGCTAACAGTCTGAATGATTTGCAGTGAATACTGATTACATGGTTCTGAAAATTAATGTATCAAATTAGTGTATTTAACAGCAATTGCAAGTTATACATAGTGAAAAGCAAAGCAATATGAATATGTATGACTTTGTAGAATTTCACTCATATAAACCTACAGAATGTTTACTAAAGTTGATGAACTAAGTGGAGAACTGTAAAGATGTGCTAACACTAGTAGAAGACATCACTACAATAGCATACAGGCTATTGCAAGGAAATATAGTATGTAATTAGCATATAGGCAGTTGTATGTTATTGCAAGTAATGTTGTCCACAATATTGCAAAGGGAGGTGACATTTTTATGTTTAAGAATATGCTTCTGCCTGTTTTATTACACATGAAAGTTGGTTATGCCAGGAAGAAAAGTAAATTGAATGCATTGGAAATGGAGTATTTAACGTGTAGGTATGGTAAAAGAAGAAGTGGATCTTATTCAAAAATGACCAGTGTGCAAAAAGTGTGTTCAGTGATTTGATCATATCGCAACCATGAATGACAATCAAATTGAAAAACAAATATATAAAGACGAATGACTTTATTGAGGACTTTACAAGAATAGAGAGGTCTGATGGCATTTCTGTAAACTAGACTTAGTGCATAGGTACTAAACTATAGGTATAAAGTAGATTTCTTCCCTTTGCTCATGCCTCATGCCTTCTGTTCCTTTGCCTTAATATTTCCTACTCCTTTTCTATTCTTTGATAAATGTTCTTCATTCCAAAAGAGCATGGTATGTAGATGTTCATATACTAAGGTCACGTTTGACTGATTAAAAATAAAATAGATAGTGTTTAGGCTTTAAGATGTTGAGTTTATGTGCAGAAAGAATATTTCAGCTGTAAGCATTCCATTCTTTAAACCTGTCTTCCTCATCCTGGTACCTTTCAAATGTGTTAGTCTTCACTTTCTCTAATTCTCTCAATTTAGACTCCAGCATCTATAATTTGTACCTACATAATATATTGGAATTATGGTCAAACATAATGAGGAAAGATGCAGCACTATTTAGCATACCCAGACTACTTATAGTCTGTGCCATAAAACTATTCATCACATATTTTAATTAGTCTTTACATATGAAAAAAGAAATGAGGGAGTTCAGAAATGTGGAAGAATAGTAATCATGCATTTGTCTCTGTTTTCTCTAATAGTCAAAGGCTTTAGCAGGGGTTCATGAATTGTTTAAAGAAACTAGTTCCATTTTAAAAAGTAAACCAGATCAAATGGCTTTCCCCTCTAAAAAAGGTAAGAACATTTTTATGAGCTTGTACATTTTGTTAGTTACATGGTGCACTATAAATAGGGTATGTTCTACATTTTATATAATCTTCCCAGTCCTGTACAACGTCCTTATAACTTTCCATGGTCTGTTTTCGCTATGAAGTAGCAAGTACACGCACTAGTGACTAACACTGCCCTTAAAATGTATTAAAGATTAGATTAAAGTCACTTAGGTTAGATAGCTGGAGTAAAAGTGTGATGAATAAAATAAAATGCATACATAAAATAATTATGTTTTGAGGGAGTGAGTTCCACTGGTAGTTACCACTTAATTTGAATGAATGAGTGAGTCAAGCATATTAAAAATAACACCCATAATAAAGTAAACTGTTTACTCATTTTATGAAATTAAACATTGCAACATTAAAAATTTAAAATACACAATCAAGAATTGTTAAATGCCAGTTTAAAAAGATGATTTTAAAAATCTTTATAGAGCCCTATCTTGTTTGCAGATATAATGCTACTATGAGAGGACAGAGGAAAATGTGTTTTAGTGATAAGATATCTGTAAACTGATCATGTGCTCTAACACTATACTTGCATTGGACAGTTTAAAAAAATAGTATGGAGAAAGCTGGTCTTTCATTCCCCTTGGACATTTGATTCTCACTTTAAATTCCCATCCAACGTAATTGCAGACAAAGATTACAGAAGAACTGGAATTTATTCTCAGATTAGATCTTTTCTTCCAGAGTCTAAACAAAGATTACACAATGTTTTTTTACACTTCTTATATTTTATATTGTTCACTTAGTACATCTACTGGACATTTTCTGTGTTCCCAATTTGTATTTTAATAGGAAATTAAGTGTGGAAACTTCATATGTAAAACTTTTATGTAAAAAATACATGATTCTTCCAACCTGCCATTTAATTTCCTGATAAACTCATGGTGCATATAGACATGCTAGACATTCTGGATACATTCCAGTTCTACAAAACACTAGATGAGGATGTCTTGAGGTCTGTAATTTTGTTTATTCTTTAGTGAGTATGTGTATGTATGTGTCTACCACTTTTTGAACGTTTTATACATTAGATAAAATAGACTGTTTTTCAGAAAAATGGACTACAAGAAAACATTTTAAAAATTCAGATTAAGGTTATTTCTGGTCCCATAGATATTTCACAAAGGTGTATGCGTTTTAGAGAGTGAGTTAGAATGTGAAACCTTGAATCTAAAGTTCTGTTAAGTCACAAAATCTATCACATGTCTTAGGCTAATCAGTGACCATCTTAGATGATTATACCTTAATTTAATAATTGTAAATATGAATACAAATTGAACTGCCACATCAATCCTTACTTTTCCTCTTCTCACTATATCATGACTAACTCACAAAATATTTCGTTAAATGTCGATTATCGTTGCATTCCAATATGGAAATTATGATTACAAAATCTTTAAACTGTAATTTAACGTTCTGGATTATACCAGGTCTGGTAAACATAGTTTCCTGGTGTACACACAGTGGTATAAATGCAATATATTATATTATTGTTATAGCACAGTACTGAATACACATATACTTTGAGATGAAGAGAATGGGAAAGAGCAATGCAAGGATAGAAAGCAAACACATAAGCCTATTGCTTGTGTTAATTTATTTATTGAAATAAGCCCTTTTTTCTTAGGGTATACTAATTAATACTAATTATGTGAAGTTATATCAGAACTATCCCAGATATCTCTATTTACCTCTTGGAAAGCAAAGCAAAATACACATACTTTTAAACAAACTTATCTGGAGGATTTATATTTTATGTGCATCATCATCATTATCTGTTAAATTTATATGCAGCCCAACTCTGGGCTGTTGCCAAATTTTGTGGTACCTTAAAAGCTAACAGGTAACAAATGTCTTATTATATATAGTAAACCTTAATAAACTATGGTATAATTCACACACATGAAGTTTGAGGAAGTGTAAACTGTGAGATGTTGAGGATACTGATTGCTGCACATAAACAACACAGCAACATAAACATTATCATACAGTAAAGGATACATCCACTGGTCTCTGTCATATATCCTACTCTATAAACATTAGTAATCTTTGCCAGTGAAGGTGGCTCATTTTGTTCATTTATCTACATTTTATAAATACAGATAAAAACAACAGCCATAAGCTTCTGGGATGATGAGGAAAGGAATGAAATGTGTGTAATGACATCTCAACAGAAACTTTGTGAATCATATTTTTCCACCAATATTGGGATACACATACAAGAGATAGGATGGCATTTTTTATCATCATGAATGTCTATGGCCACAATAAATCCATTATTGTATCGCTTTCATATCTTTAATTTCTTTTTCTCAGATGCTATACCGAATATGCCAAGTAAATATACTCTTCAGTATCTGAGTCATTATTTCCCTGAGCAAGGATTAAGTGAGTAATTCATTTATAAGTACGATTAAGATAGAAATGCATGTATAAACATTATATTTACAGGCAGCACAATATAGTGAAATTATGACTATGAAATACATATTTGTAGCCAAGCTGTTTCCACAGTGCTTGTTCCCAAGCCTAGTCACAGTTTACAAGAATAAATTATTTAATTCTGCATTTTATTACAGTGGAAGTGAACTATGCTTCTTGATTTTCCTAGGCATATTATGAATTAGATTCCAATGTGATAAATACTATAGAAAAACTACCAAAGAGTAAATACTATTACAGAACATAAACATATAAAATGTCTAAATGAAATCTAATCCCTAAAATGCTGACAGCTAAAATGTCCCTAACAGTCTTTTGGGTAAAAATTATCTTGTCTGAGGGTGGAAATGGGATGTGGTTTGAAAGCGGTGAAAAGTGTTAAGTGTTTGATATCATTTCTATGGGCCAGACTTACCAAATCAAGTTGACATTTGCCATAATCCTTTTTGCAATTTTACGATTCTTGATAAAATAATTACACTTCCATCTTTTAGGATTATGAGGAAAAACTAAAAACAAAATATGATTATAATAGTAGTGTTTTACAAAATAAATTCAGTGATGTAATTTTGCATTTTTCTTAATTTTCAAACTTAGTTACATATGTCAGTTCACTTAATTGCAAATAAATGTACACACACACATTCAGCATTTTATAGTTAATAAGATTGTATGTACAGTATGAGAGAGCAAATCTAGGCACTTAAGAGGTGGATAGGTTCCTTAACTATATTTGATACAGTCAACTTTTATCATGTCAAGATTGTATTACAGTACTGTGTCTGGGTTTGGTCTTTTATATAAACAGATTTTGGATGGGACCTAACTCACCCTTTTAAGCATGTTGTTTCCCAGAGACTTTTCCTACCTGCCACTGCTCATAACCAAATGTGCAATACACCAAGGAAAAATAGTGCACTTCTGGGTTGCCGACTTCCTAAAGTGGAAAATATGAAGAGGGAAGTAAGCATCCATCAAAAAAGTTAAGTATTGTAGCACAATATTATGAGATGAGGGAGGGGAAGGCAATACATAATAAGAAGTGATCCACCATCAGGTATAGTAAATACTATATGGTAATTTCCTTTCATAGACAAATCTGATGGTAACTACAGCCAGTTTTAGAAGGCTTCTGTAACCTGACACCCTTCAGTTGTGTTAGGGCAGGGGTGTCAAACTGGCGGCCAGTGGGCAGGATGCGTCACATGCAGGCCATGCCCACTCCAGCTCCGCAAAGGGAATAATGTCGTGATACGTAACATGACGGCAATGTGATGCCGTGAGTTTGACACCCATGTGTTAGGGCTATGACTCTATTTACTGGTTCTCAGGACACCCCAGATTGGGAAGACAAAGTCATTTTAATCAATGTATGAGTGTGATATACAGATTAAGATAATGTAACATTTTTGTAGATATTAGAAACCATCAAACATCATAGAGGTACTTAGGAATTTTCTCGTTTTAACCAGATAACTATCTAATAAAGTGTGCTAAGTTATAACTTGTCCAAGCCCCAGTGTAGAGCTTAACAGCTAAATAGAGTTTGGAATTTTCATCTTATTTCCTCAAATATAAAAGGCTTAACAGCTAAACCATTGCCAGTTGTTAATCTGGCAATGGTTAGGGTTTGGAGTTTCACCAAACAAAAATAAAAGGTTATCATTTCTTGAATATTACATACTATGTCATTCTAGAATATATAAATATACATGACCTCAAATACAACAAAAATGTGCTTAATTGCTTGAGTTCTTCAACAATAATCCAAAATATCACGACAATAATTTTGATGTTCACAATTTTCATGAGCCATTTTTTCATAAATTCTGTATTTTTATATAATCATAGAATTGGAAGGAACTATTTAGGCCAAGGCCAATTTTGTTTTGTTGTAAATCATTAATAAATAAATAGAAGCTATTTTTTTTGTTAAAAGTTGATTAACAATATCTTGAAAATATTTAAAACAAGGAGTTATACCATCTGCTTAATTTTAAGTGTCCAAATGAATGAACATAAGCGGTTTTGTTTTCTTGTACAAAAACTACATTAGTAATCAAAAATATTAATGTGGCTTTCTAACAGGGAAGAGAATAATGATTTTCATTCTTAACATAAGAAAGGATTGAAATCCATGTAATAAATAAAGACCTTTATTTTTAATTATACCGTTTGTTGTCTTTTTATCTCTTATTTGTAGCATCACTCATACAACTGCAGAGTCACCCAAGGTAGGAAAACTGTGTATTTGTTATTAGCAATTTCTGAAACCCTCATATTAAACCTTTGGAAAAATCTCATAGAATCTAATTTAATACAGATCAGTCAGGTAAGACTGCATATGTGCTTTATAAAATTATTTTCTCTAGTCTATATTTTAATTATTTTTTATCATTCTCTCTTACAATAAATTTTACATTGCAAGTTTGGGTGCAAGTACTATTTAGTGGATTTATTTTAATCAAAAAGTTCACTCTAATTAACTGAGCAATAAATTTCATATAATTTATATTAGAAGTAATTTTTAAAAATCTGCAAAGGGTAAAACATCATTCTAAGAGAATTTCTTCTCTTTCATATTGACAGTTGGAGTGTTCTCTTATGGGATAAAGCTTGCCATGACATTTAGTTATAATCTACAGAGAGAGAACAACACTTATTTTAGAAATGATATTTTATTGGTGTAGATACAACCAGTAGGTTTTTCAGAAGTCATAATTTCACATTTTAAATGGATTGTAGTCCAAGTGATAATATCTAGGTCTTAATTTAATTCAGCTTTTTAATAAGTTTTATGATTCTGCCACGATAATATGTTTTCTGAAAAATACTGAATGCTATAAAGTCATTTTAGTATTTATCAATTGTGGTAGCCACTGAGTTTCCCTGGATGACACTAGAAGCTGGCAGCACACTGCAGCCTGGTGGAGGGGGCCTCTTTTGCTATCCCATGAGCTCATCTTCTATTCATCCTCTTATCTGTTGGGATGGGGATGGGACGTCTCTGATTTTCCAGGTGTACAGGTGATATCATTTACTAACATCACCACTAACTTCAAGGATTGGATTATGCCAATGTGATTGAAGGGTTTCACCCATGTGGATCTATTCTCCAATCCCAATGCTGTATCTATGCTGTTCTTTTCTGCTTGTGAAAATGGTATAAAAAGAATAAACACTGCCCAGGCAGTCAGACATCTTTGGACACTGAAATGACTGGTTATTGAATCCCTACAATCAATACTTTAAGAATCCACTTATTTAAAATGAATTATGCAAAATTTGCTTATGAATATTAGAAAAGAAACATTTGCCAGTTCCTAGAAGCTCAGAAACAAGTCAAATTTTTCATATCCAAATATAGCATAAATGTAAGCATAAGTACTATTCCACAAAATGATTGATTTGACTGTACTGTATATTTCAGAAGTCACAACATTTTTGAAATGTATCTTTTTTGTATAACTAAGAATTTGTTTATTTTGCATGTTATTTTCTTTTGAGTCTTGAGATGCTTAATCTTAAATCTGTTTCAGCTCTTTATATCTGCCTCAGCCAGAAGCAGAAAATCACCCTGAAAGGGGCTGTGTTACACTGCAGTTAGAAGAAAAAGAACTACAAAATATTGCTCTAGCTCAAGAAATCCATTTAAATGCTCCATATAAAAAAGCTGCAACCTGGCGATTAGAAAAGTATCAAACTGGAAAGACCAATAGTTGCAGAGAGAAGGCATCTCCAGAAATCAAAGGTTTTTCTCATATTGGAAATTAAATCTTTATCAATTACAATGGGTTTTATATGCTCATCAAAATTTCTAAAATACATTGGCTAGTTTACTTGAATATTATAAACGGCGGGACCTTAAAGTTTTCCAAGTCTTGATGAGTAACTTGTTACATAAAATATTTTAGTTGATACATTATCTTTTTTAGGAAAAGGAATACTAATTTTAGCTTGAGGATTTCTTCTTAGTTAATGAAGAATATTCTGATAAATTAATCAACTACAGTCAGTAATAGCAAAAAGTAGTACAACAGTAAAACATATTTCAATTACATATGCTCATGATTAGCCATTTTAACCTGCCTGTCAAGCTGGCAAAATGAGGGTTAGGTTGGTTACCATCTGAAACAAACATAAAATGTTTATTCACATATTATTTTCTTGTTCTCATTTACTCCTTCTCAGAGGAGAGGAATATTGTTGTGTGTTTTTATTTTGTAAGCCGCCCCGAGTCCTTTTGGAGAGGGGGCGGCATATAAGTCGAATTAATAAATAAATAAATAAATAACTGGAAATAATGTTTGAACTACAAATTTGTATTCTGGGTGAGAAAAGCCAGTGTTTAGAAGCTGAAGAACATTTAATAAAATATAATTTTCAAAGCAACTTTATGAAATGTATATCCAGTACTGCTCAAAAGAGGATATGGAGAATGAATTAGCCTCACATCATACAAACACACAAATGTATACTTCTGTGAAAAGACTGATACAGAGTATCAATTAAATTTAATAATATGATTTAAATTTATTTTTAATAATTCACATCATTATATCATTACTTATTTTAAAGACTTGAAATACACTTTTGCTATTGGGTGAACAGCTTCTGTGGTAGTGGGTAGTGGGCTATTTCTAAGATTTAAATATATAGATGAGTGGAGATTTTAGAATCCCATTTTTAGTTATTAATTTATTATACTTTTATATCACCTTTTATTTGGGTTGTCCATGAAATAATTTTGGGGAAAACTCATTGGGGAACTTTATGTGGTTCATTAAATTATGAAACCAAGCAAGTTGAACTTGAGGGTTGTACAGCCTTCCTCCCTTCTTCTCTCCTCCCTCCCTCCCTCCCTCCTTCCTTCCCATCCAACTTAAACAACTGGGTTGGTAGCAAGAGTAGAAAAACGACAGAACAAAAAATACAATTAAAAACAATCATAATAGATTACAAGAGTTGGGGGCATCATGCTTAGTCCCCAAAACGTGTGTATTAGGATCCACTAACAGCCCGGCCCTAATGCCTGAAGGAAAAGCCAGGTTTTCATAGCCTTCTGGAAGGTTGGGACCATGTGGATTTTGAGGAGGATGTTCCATAGATCAGGTATCAATCACTACACAGAAGGCATGTCTCCTGTCTTGGGTTCCAGAATATAGTTTCAAAGAAGGAGCCTGAAGCACACAGTGCTATTGGATGTGGTGGGATGGACAAAAACTACTGGAGACAGGTGACCTTCAATTAAGATGGCCCTATAGGGCTTTAAAGGTATAACCAGCACTTTGAATTGCACGTGGAAGCCTACTGGAAACCAGTGTGGATCATGCAACAGTTGTGTCACAGTGATGAACCTAATGCATCGAGTACTGGCCACTGCTGCACTCTGGACCATTTGAAACTTCCAAATGTTTTTCAAGGGCTACCCCTTGCAGAACATGTTGAAATCCAAATGGGAAGTGACTAAGGCATGAATGATTTATGTGCAGAGCTTTCTAATCCAGGAACAGATGAAATTTATATACATGATGGATTTGTTGAAAGAGCAAGGTCACATATTGCCCACCAATTCTCTCTGGGGGAGTGATATTCCAACCAGAGTTATGAATTGAAAAGCTTTGTGAGGGCTGATATTCTAAAACTTTGAAAGAATTAAAAATTAAGCTGGGACAGAATTATAGTTGGCTGAAATCCTTGTGCTGAAGACTAAACATGAAAGAAGAAATCCCTCACAATGACATGTCACTTCCATATTATTGCCAGATAAACTTCCTTCCTTCCTTTCTATCCCTCTTTTTCTCAGACATGCACATATTCTCTGCAGAGCCCAGAATCCTTTTCATAAGAGAAGATGATTTGGAAAAATTTTTAAATATCAGGAAAATTTTTAAAATATCAGATCATAAAGATTTACGACACAAAGGCCAACTTGAAATACTTTTTTCCTAATTGAGTATAATATGATATATGCTCAGAGGACTAAATTGTTGAATTGTATGTTAAATTGATCTTTGGAAAGATTGTCTCAAATTTACTTGTTTTTGATCACAGGTTTCCCCGAGACACAAAAAAGTAATGTACCTGGAAGCAAAGATAAAGTAAAGGAATTGTCACCAGCAAGGAATGCTAAAACTAACAGAATTGGTGGAGGGAACTGTGAAGAAGGTCTTAAACTGAACAGGTCTTCTATTAATCAAGATTTACTGCTCTCCCTTCCTTTGATGTCTGAGGAAAAATACAGTCAACCCACCGAAAAATATTTGAGGAATGAACGACATCTAAAATCCTTGGGCCGACACCGGTAAGTAAAATGTGGTATCTTCTATTCAGCCTGATGTTTAATGCTCCCATCCAAAATTGTTTTGTGATTCCTGTTTTTAATGAGAAAATCAAGTTTCTGTAACAATGGGCAGAAATAGATTAAAACAGAAGATTCAGCAAAACAGTACAATTCCAGATCAAGAAATACTTCACTGAAGTAAATTTCAATTAAATTATATTGCAAATAATATAAAGAAGCATTTGGAATTCATTGAATAAAGAATGTGGCCACAGCAAGTCAGGAAGAAAAAATATACATATATACTTATACGTAATATACATATTTAGCCTTATATATAAAATTTTGTACTTTTTCAAAATAAGTAGCTTCCAGTCATCTATGTTTTACATCCAGATTCACTGATTCTAAAAACAAACATGGTCTCTGTTGTGGTGGGCAGCCTGGATTATCAACAAGTATGTTATGAACCATATATATAACTAGCAAAATAATTTTCAGGTATTGCTCTTTAAAATTACTTTGTTTTCCTTATTTGTGCAGACCACGCCTAGCTACTTTACTGACTACAAAAGGGCCCAACAAAACAATTTTAGTGAAACATTCTGAAGACAATGAAACATCCAGGTCTCTACTACAGAGCAGGCCAAAAATGCCATCAAGAAACCTGCTTTGCCAGAGCGAAAGTAAGTTTTTTCCTAACAGATGTAAAAGTGACAGACCTTCAGTGCAAGATCTTCCAAATACAACAGAGAGGATTTCTTTTCATGCGTAACACGAGATGCAGTTTCTTTTGTACCGTTTCAGACTACCCAGGAGTGATATCATCCGAGCAGACTGCTTTACCTCTTTAGACATCATACTGGGAAGATGTTGCATACAGAGCAGTTGCACTTTCACAAGATTGGAATATTGGATACAAACTAGAACATCTGGGAGAGAGGTGGCTGTGAATCATATAAAGAAAACTAAAATATGATCTGATTTATTTATTTTTATTGTTAGCCAATTGCACAGGGAAGCAAGTTGAATCATTTCATTTCTAAATATAATATTTCAAGAAAATGATCTGGAAAAAAATGAGATGGGAATTGGGTTTCTCAGTGCCAAATCATATTAAACAGGGATAGGATTTTCATTCCATAATAAACTGCTGAATCTAAAAGAGAAAAAAATTATAAACTTAAATGGCTTCTCTTTGGGTTTCTCTATTGTCTTAAGAATGCAATAGAGGAAATAAGGTTACTTTTCCAATTTGGGGCTGCAGTAATTAACTCCATGTTTCTTATGAAGAGGCAAAATATACATCGCTGTATATAAATGTCTTGGATAATCCTTATAATTAACTATTCCCAGTTTCCAATGAACTTCACCTTAATTATATCAAATCTACAAATAACTGCCATGTGACCAATTTTATATTGAAAGACACCAGTTTTTGCTGATCCATGGTAAATTCCAAGTATCAATAATTATATGTTATCTGCCAGCTGATGGATCCAGTGAACCAAAATCCCATCCATGAAAACTTATGTTCTAATACGTATAGTTGCTTTTAAACCACATTTTTAATTTTTGTCACTTGGTGAGGCAATGATGATGATAATGCTATCTATTTAGTCAAGTCACACTCTTGGTAATTCTATGGGCCAGGTCTCTCCACATCTTCCACTATTTTCTTGAGTTGTTCTGTTTTGCCTGGTGTCATGTTTGAAGATATCCAACCATTGTGTTATTTGGCGACTTCAGAGGTGGTATTCAGATGGTTTGGACCAGTTTGGGCAAACCAGTACAGGAAATTTTGAGTAGTTTGGAGAATCGGCAAATACCACCTCTGGCTGGCCCCTCCCAACTGCCCCCGCCTTCGCTCTTTCCAGTCCTAAATTCCCTTGTTTTTTAGCTCAGCTGATTTGCACGGCAGAGCGGATTGCTGCACCTCAGCTGAGCTAAAAAACAGCTCACCTCACCAGCACTGACACTGAGGAAGGTCTTTGCTGTGCTGTGCGAAGCACGCTCTCATAGAAGTAATCGCACCACTGGCTGACCCCGCCCACCCTGCCCACTCCACCCTGCCTCGGCTGGGTTGGGGAATGCGCCATTGCCCCGTTCTGGCCCTGCCCCAGGCCTCCGCCCGCATGCCACCCACATGCCGCCACCCCCTTCTAGGCCCAAACCATGGGCCATAGGAATTTATTCGGCCTGTGGCCTGCCACAATAGGCCAAAGGGCTGTGCACGGGGGGGGGGCACAGGAGAGCCAACACAGTTTGGAAATGGACCGGATGGTTCTTACCTGTAACACGTCCTATCCAGAAAGCGCTGCAATGGAGTCTTTGAGGCCATTTCGTCCATCCCCTCTCTTCGACTGCTCACAGAGAAATCAGTAAAAGTTGAAGTATTTTTGTCCGAACAGGATGCTATTTCAGATTTTTTTTAGATAGATAAGAGGGAAAATCAAAATGAAATGTGTCCCATTTCCATTTCTGTACCCACACAAAACAGCAAAATGAACTTGTTCATATTCAGATATAAGAGTATAAAGAACACCAAGATTTCATCTTAGCAGGTGCTTCTATGCTAGGTAAACATTATACCTGTAACAAGAAAGGAGTCCTCGCTTACTGACCACTTGTTCAGAGACTGTTCATAGTTACCCACAGTGCTGAAAAAGATTTATGACCAGTTGTCAAAGTTGTCTCCATGGCCACATGATCACCATTTGCAATCTTCACAGCAAACTTTGGAAAAACAAAACCTGGAGAACCAGCAAGAAAATACAAGTTGCAGTCCAGTGACATGCTTAACAACTGCAGCTGGAATGTTGGCATAATCACATGATGTTTCACTCTATGATTGTGTCTCTTAGCTGTTGCTTAGCTTAGCTGTCAGTTGCAAGATCCAGTTGTAAATGAGGACTAGCTGTATACATAAATTAAGGCTGTGTGAATAGATCACTTTTAGGTTTTAGTAAGCTTTTTCAGATCTTATGTGAAAGAATCCTAACAATAAGCAGCAGTGAAATTATATATGGCTATTCCTGATGAAAGCATTAAAAAATGTTTGTTCTAATTGGGCTACTTAGAAGAAAAATCAACCCTAACCCTACAGAACCAAAAAAACAGGAAGGATAATAACTGCTTATAAACTATGTACCTCATGCATTTTGTGCCTTGCATCACGTTTCTGTATACGTGCAGGAAAGCACAACACTATTTGAGAAGCGTTTCTGTTCTCTTGCTATTGGTGTGTGCAGCAGGTGTTTGTTCTGCTTCTAAGAGGAAATCTGCTTCTAAGAGGAAATCTGCTTCTAAGAGGAAATCTTTTAAGAACTGCGATGTTGGGAGCGATTGGGCATCGCCTCCCAATCGCTACCATTTCTCTCCTGGAAAGAGCGTCACCCGGGGAATACTGGAGTGCCTGACTTAGCTGGGCCGTTTTAAAAAGACCGTGTTTCTCGATTTCAACAACTTTTAAGATGCGTCAACTTCATACGGGCTGAGGAAAGTTGGGAGCTGAGGTCGAGAAGTATCGGCCTGCCCTAAGACGCAGATTTCTGCTGTCCTCTCTGGTATTTACAGAAACGCTTATGAGAGGCCAGCTCTGAAATTTGGAGTCGTTGACCCTTTTGTGTTTTGTGAAAGGCAGGAAGGACGAAACAAAAACCTTAAACAACCTCATGTTTCTGCTTTGTCACCAAGCTTTCGCGCTCGAACGATGTATTTATCACAATTACAATATTCATAATTCTATGAGTCTTACCGAGGCGTGCCTAAACTGTGACATGAATATTTAAAAAGCACAAACACAAAGACATGTGACAACAGGACTGTCTGAAAGATGACGCAGGAAAACAGCCACGGGACAACAAATTCGCCACCCCGCCCCTCTGGTAGGAAAGCACCCGATTGCGGAGAAAGCGACAAAAACGAAACCGAAAAGGAAATCTGCTGATGTTAGCACGTGATCCCAGAAGCAAAAACAGATCAAGCGGCGAGCGAGAGTGAGCGCTAAGCAGGATCTCTTGCAGCGGTGGGACTTTCATTCCTTTGGATTCGCCGGCAAGTAATAACCTTTTTAAAACTATTACTACTCCTGGCTACTTATAAGCGTTCACGAGGTGTAGGGCCATTGTAATAGGGAATTAGAGATAGGCAAGATCACTCTTTTAATTCTTCTCGGTTATTTTGCAGTGGGACTTGGATATTTGGCAGCCCCTGCCTCCTACGGCTCCCGACTGGGGCAAGAGAACGGAAGCCCTGTGGGTTTTCTTATTGAATTGGCTTCAACGGCGGGCAGCCCAAACGAAAACCAACAGTCTAGGCGCCCCTTTCCTTTTCTCGTACTAAGTCAGAAGATCTCGGACGAAGTCTGTAACCCAGCCTTCCGCATCCTAATGGTCCGCGGATGGATTGGATTGCGTGTTGCCTGCGATTTTCATCATACTTTGCAGACAATAGATGCACATGACTGAACTTGCATTTTTAATGTAGACTTAATTCACTCTTAAATCTTATCCTCACCCTAAAGAGATTCGTTGCCTACTAAATTTGAAGAAGGAAGTAATAAGTATTGTACACATGCATCTTTTATCTTGTAATAAAAGGAAGCATGTTTATCAAAACATAAGAGCCACCATGAATCACACCGGAAGAAAGCCAATGATCATGTTATTTTGCTTCAGATGCTCATATTGTAAAGGTCATATTGCCTGTGAAACTGGAGGTAATATTGATATAACTATTATCTAAGAATTGGTATAATTCCTTTAAAATTTTTCATGCTATTGGCCATTACTAAGTCTTGTAGTGAATTCCATTTTTTCCAGGCATCTTCTGAAAAAGCATCTTTCATTGTTGTGAATTTTCTACTGTTTATTATTACAATCTTTATAATGTGCTAGACTTGTTTCCTTAATCCCTAGCATATCAACTACTATAGATTATGATGGTTAAAATTCAAAATAAGAATCTGAGTAACACTAGCTTGGATTAGAAATATAAAAGGGAATAACAATTTGTTTCTTCTTAACATATCTAATTTTATAACTGTCTTCCTTTCTTTTAACCTTTCCTCTCCTTTAAAAAAAATCAAATATCTCCAACAGTATAATATTTCTTAACAGGTTGGGGAAAAGAAACTGGAAAAAAAGACTCTAACATTACATTTGGAATCTTGTTAACATAGGGCTAGGAGCTAGATTTGGTCTTTGAAAGCTCTGTTGGAAGCATGTACAAGCAAATTAAGGACATTCCAATGTATTCCATTTCTACAGCAAAAAATTCTTTTTATCATTTACAAATTACAATTTGTAAAAACTTTTGGAAGTCTCAGTGGCTGTACCCAAACCTTTCCAGGAGTGTGAATGATCTTGTGTGTGATGTATATCTACCAACTATAGATTGTAAACCATCACATATGGCTTGATATTGTATGAACCAGGCAAATTAATGTATTAAAAAACAATGTTGATAATAGAAATATGATTTGAATCACATTGTTATAACATTGTATAAAACTGGTCCCTAAGACAGTTGGGAACTATGTGACAAAGTGGAAACATAGTCCCTAGAAGCCAACCTGACTGTTTTACTTTCTTCTGTTAGGTATTCGGGTGAAAAATGCAGCTGAAGTTCCCAAAAACCATTGTTGAATTCTTTAAAAGGTTGAGAGAGACAACCTACAGTTCCTGCCTCTTGTACCTGAGTAATTTCTCCCTTGCCATTGGTTATAATGCTTTGCTATTATATGCCCTTGTCTGGGAAGCTGGAAATATCGTCAACCTTCCCACCAAAAGAATTGGCTTCTACAATTTCTGTTTGTGCAATCAGAAAGCAGAACTGAATTGCCTCATGACTGAAGAAATAGAGAAATTGGGAATTAGCAAGGTTGCACTGGTGCTATCAAGATTCTGTGTATACATCAGCCCGGTTTTGTGTCTCTTTAGTGCTAGTACAATTGTGCAGCAGGCCCTGTGCTTCAAAGACAGAGATGGGTGGAAACTGGCTCAGATTCTTCTGTCTTTTAGCAGTGTGAGTTTGCCTGTTGGTCTCGTTTTGTTTATTTTTTCCACTCAGAAATGGATTCCAGTCTCTGAACTCAGTGAGGGTTTTGCAGCCCTAGTTGGAGCTTTCATTTTACTTTTCCTCCATCTGCTGATAATTAGCCTCTACCTTGCAAAGTACGAAGACACTCTTCATAAGAGACCTTTGACTGCAGCCTAGTCTCCCATGAGTTTTTCTTCAATTGACACACTGAACTGCAAAATAGACAACAAGAATTTGTCATGCAACACCATCCTCTATTTATGGTTCAGTGAACTGTGTGAACCCAGAAAATTAAGTTCAATAAATCTTAGTTGGATATGGATAACTTGTTTGACAAATGTGTGGCAGCACCTGAATGTAACACACACTGTAGTGCGTTGAGTAGCAGAACCAGTGCAAAAACACCTTCCAAGGCCTGAATAAATTGAATTCAGAGAAATGCTTTCCAATGTATGTGAACTGGAAGGAAGGTAACACTCTTACTACACTTAATGCATAGCTTCCCCTATTTCAAAGGCTGGAAGATCAACTATAAAACTCTCTCAAGAGGAAACACACTTCGATGTAAGAATTGTACTAGGTTTGAGGAAAGGATTAAGGTAAAAAGGAGTAAAATATTGAAGCGCCATAAAATCCTCCCACAAAAGGTTTTAATCTCTTCTATATTTGGAGCACAGCCCTTGCAATATGAAGCATTGTATGGCCTGTAAACTCAGAGGGAGGGAGAAAGAGAAAGAGAATTTCCATTGCTGAAAAGGATTATTTTAATCCTAGAACATAACAGAAGACTTGCTCAGTCTCCACAAGTATTATAGGTAATATATCTATTTGGTTATTGTGCAAATAATATTTGGTTATTGTGCAAATAAAACAGATTATTTACATACCAATGTATTGCCGTTAATCTTTAAATGGGAAGTTTTTCTTTACCCAGGGTTCTAATTGTATGTGAACAATGTTATGAGCTTTTAATTAAAACTGAATTATTTGTATTTTCATATTGGTATATAGTACGTCCATCTTTCTGTCAACCAAATTTCTGATTGAAACCAAGTAACTTGTAAAGTAAATAAAACAATCTTGATTATTAATGGATGTGTCAGAGTTGCATTTGTAAATAGCAATAGCATTTATTTATTCACTTTATATTGCCGCCTATTCATCCATGGCGACTCAATTTACAGAATATAAAACCATGTTTAAAAACAATAAAAACTAACAAAAATCAAATAAATTAATACAGTACAATATAACAAAATCATTCCCCAACTCCCACCCCCCCGGCCTGGTAACAACAGATCACACAAGTCATTTAATGGGCTCCATTTAGACTTATATACCACTTCACAGCCCTCTCTAAGTGGTTTACAGAGTCAGCATATTCCTCCCAACAATCTGGGTCCTCATTTTACCAACCTCGGAAGAAAGGAATGCTGGGTCAACCTTGAGCCTGGTGAGATTCGAAATGCCAAATTGCAGGCAGCCAGCACTCAGCAGAAGTAGCCTGCAGTACTGCATTCTAACCACTGTGCCACCGTGGCATGTCAAGGAAATTTTTTTCTATATAGCATTTTTATATCCTTCCCCGTCTGACAGACATTAACACATATGTCCCAGATCTGTGGTTTAAAGCTACCATATGAGTAATCAATGCACTGAGATAATTTCTTGGTTCTTAGTCATAACCCAGCTAATTGTCAAATAGTCTGAACATTAGTGGAGAAAAGACACCTATTTAATGAAGACAAATAACAGAACCTGATCCAAAAATGCATGTCTCCGGGGTACTTGAGTACTTTAGCAGATTTTTTCCCTATTACTGTATTATACTCCTGCATCATAAGAGTTTAATCATAAATTAAAATATAAGTAATTCTCATTTACTGATCACTCATTCAGCTACTATTCAAAGTTGCGATGGTGCTAGAAGAGGGGCACTTAAAACTGGTCTTCAGAGTTCTGGCTGTCACAATGCCTCCATAATCATGATCACATTTCCGGTGCTTGGCAGCCAGCTTGCAGTTACAATGGTTTTAAGCATCCCAGGGTCACATGATCACCATTTGCAACCCCTGCCAGCTTCCTACAAGCAGCCAATGAGGAAGCCAGCAGGGAAAGTGGTAAAAGCAGGGAAAGCTGTAAAACACTCCTACAAGTCATTTGCATTCCTGAAGCCTTTTTCTGCCAGAAATCTCATACTTTGTAGCATGTGCTCACAACATCCTCTCCTTGGCACCCAGGCCCCCTGTGCACCTTGCGCCATCCGGCACAAGTCACCTCGATCCTGCCATACTCACATCACAGCAGCCTGTTGGCCTGTTTGCAAGTTACCTGAGACTTTCCAGTGACTTTTCTTGAAAACTGACAGTATGTTGTGAGGACTTCACTTAACAACAGCAAAAGGGACTGTCAGGATTGATGAATGTATCTTTTCTTTTATGTACACTGAGAGCATTTGCACCATGACAAATTCCTTGTGTGTCCAATCACACTTGGGCAATAAAAAGAATTCTAATTTTAAAAAGCTATGTTGCTTATAAATGTTAAAATTATGTAAAGAAAATCTCCCTGACATATTTTAAGGCATCATCATCATCTTCCTCCAGTTTGGTTTCCTCACTGCTACTTAAAGCAGCTGGAGGTGTGGATGGTACAGGAGGATCCTTGGCAATGTTGACAGCAGTCCTTGGGTGGTGACCCTTTCTCAATTCCTGTTGATGCTCTTGAGAAATCACATCACCTTCTATAGCCTTGCAATTCTAAAAAGGAAGCAATCATATTTTCTTTCATTTTGGGATCAAGACACCATGTTTCTCTACTATCTAAATCAGGATAAGTGAGATGCACGATGCCTAGTAGAATATCTACAATCATGCCTGGTTGATAAACATATAACTAATTCTCTGTAGTTAAAAGAAATGTGCTTATCAGCGAGTATGATCACCCAGTACAACTGGCTGTATTCAGGCCCAATTCTTTTTTTTCCAATTCTGAGAGCAAGATGTACTGGCAAAAATTAACTGAAAAGCTGCAGCCTCCATAACTGCAGGCAATTGTATGGAAAAAAGAAGAACCTAAATTGCCACCTAAACAACATCTTTGCATTGCTCACCTCAGCTAAAATACAAAGAGCCACGTCGACCAATTCTGCTTCATTCATACAATACACGGTCTCAGTCCTACAAAAGAAAATCATATTGTACAATAAGAAGGAAGACCAACCCTCCCTTCAGTAAATATCAATTTATAGACAATCAGCAGATATCAGAAATGCACATTAAGCCTTGTCAAATTCTCTCGTAGCCAAATTCAGTATATCTATTTCAGTATAAAACATATTTTAGCCCTGGTGTCAGGAAAAATAGCAAATACCGTGTTTCCCCGAAAATAAGACCTACCCCGAAAGTAAGACCTAGCACTATTTTCTAAACCTGCCCTAATATAAGACCTACCCCGAAAATAAGACCTAGTGTAAATCACCAGTTCCAGGAAGATTTTTCAGGGAGCAACCGTGCACCAGTGAAACACCCCCCCCTACACACTCACACCCACTATTTGGCACCATAAATATATAAGACCTACCCTGAAAATAAGACCTAGTGTGTTTTTGGGAGCCAAAAAAAATATAAAACAGTGTCTTATTTTCGGGGAAACACGGTACAACTCATATATCAATTTTTTTTATTAACACTACAAATAGAAGTATTAAAACAGTGACAAAATAAAAATAAAAACAGACAAAATAATATATTACAATTAGTGGTACGTTGCCAACGTTAGTTAGAGTCTTGCTAATTTTGCATACAGTATAACAAAAGTTGACGACATTCAAAGAAACTACTTCATACTTAACTGATAACAGCAGTTGTATATAAGAGAGATCAGTACTTCCCAGGTATTTTATTAAGCAAGGTGTTACAAAATGAATCAGTAAGTCCTTACAGAAGATACAGTATAGCAGGACATGAGCTGTAATTTCAATGGCCCCTTGTCCACAAGGGCAACCATCTCAAATATTTTAAAGCTCTTTCCTATATCTCAAACAGCTCTTTACTGTGATCTGCCTTTATTTTTGTGGAACCTGTCTCCCACAATTTCTGTACTGTATAACAAAATTGTGGCTGTTGTTTCAAAACGTTTCTTAACGCTTCAAACTGCAGAGGGAAAGCTTTTTAACATTTAATCCTAATTTAACCTGAACTGAATCTAAAATATAGTTTCTCACAGCCAAATTTTCAAAATATGAGTTTAGCTATTTGGGATGGTGTATTCTGTAAACAGTAAAACCATAGAAAAGACCATTTTAATTAATCACAAATTGGTTCCGTAGACTATATTGGATGTGTGTGAGTATGCATAGATACATGTGTGTGACTATTTAAGGGTATAAAAACAGAAAGGTAAAGCTGAAATCAAAGAATATGATAGTTCTACAATCTGGAGAAAATCTATTTATGTAACCACTAAGAGTCTACACTGATTGGATGTCCTCTAGTCCATCAATAGTTCTACACACACATTACACACACCCCAACCCTCCTCCCAATTTGGCCTTTGGGGTAGAAAGGGAAGTCTAGAAAAACCCATTCTTCTCTGATTTTTAAGAGACAGGTAGGCAGCATACCTTGCTATAGCTGTCTTTTTTCTTCTCTTTGACCTCATTTTTGCCCATTCTCCTGGTTCAGCTGCCTTCTTGCTCATCCATGCTGGGAGGATCCTCTTCTTTGCTGCCTCAGGGGGACTCATTTCTGTTAATTCAAAAAGGAGAACAATTTGTGCAACTGAAAAACTTGAAATTAAACTATGGCAATTGAATTAATGGTTCCATGTAGCCTACTATTCCTCTCTAATGTTTACACATCTCAAGCCATTTGGTGCTAACCATAGGCAATAACTGAACTGGCAGCAAATAGAGCAATTGAAACTACTTTTGGTGTGTCAATCAAAAAACATACTGGCTCATCTTTGCCATAACTGGCCAGCTAACACTTTATTTTATAAATATATTAAAAATAAATAAAACTATGCAATTACATTCAGAGTTACCAGAGATTGTGGGAAGAAAAATTAAGTATCACCCACTCCATTTGTGTTCCCATTTAAATAACTTGCAGATATAAGCATACATGTAGAAATGTATGGTTTTACTGTTTACAGAATACGTCATCCCAAATAGCTATACTCACATTTTGGAAGTTTGGCTGTGAGAAACTATATTTTAGATTCAGTTGAGGTTAAATTAGGATTAAATGTTAAAAAGCTTTCCCTCTGCAGTTTGAAGAATAAGAAATGTTTTGAAACAACAGCCACAATTTTGTTATACACTACAGAAATTGTGGGAGACAGGTTCTACAAAAATAAAGGCAGATCACAGTAAAGAGCTGTTTCAGATATAGGAAAGCTTTAAAATATTTGAGATGGTTGCCCTTGTGGACAAGGGGCCATTGAAATTACAGCTCATGTCCTGCTATACTGTATCTTCTATAAGGACTCACTGATTCATTTTGTAACATCTTAATAAAATACCTGGGAAGTACTGATCTCTTGTTTTTCTACATATATGCTTATATCTGGGAAGTACTGATCTCTTATTTTTCTACATATATGCTTATATCTGGAGCTCAACAGTTTAAAATATTCTAAATAAAGGACAACTACTGAAGGTTTTTATGTTGCTTCAATTTTCTCCCATTCAGCCCCTCCCCCCATCCCAAATGTTCAACCCTGGACCAAAAGATCTACAAAAGGTTTTCTGCTTCCTTGCTTCTACACAGCAAGCTCCTGAGTTTCTTGCATTAAACGTTAAGTAGGCAATCTTTACCCTATAATTCCTTATCTGTAATAATCTGGGTTTGGGGATTTATAGACACTTGTGGGACATACAATTCCTAAATTGGGCCAAATCCACCCAGTGTTGGAACTTGTCCAATAATAAGGGCCTCTCCACTATCTCCCATGGTATTATGCTGCAAGTCTAAATAGAGAGAGAGAAAAAAGGGGAGTTCTGGATGAAAACCAACATTAGATTTTTCAGGCATCGAATATTTCAGAGATTTATCGACATCACTAATCGTAACAGGCAATGTTACATATTTACATTATGTACTTGGAGCCATAACGACCAGGCACAAGAATGATAGGAAGCAAAATTCTCACTAGTGCAAATGCAAAAAAGACACGAATACCGTTGTGTACTGAATTCAGTCTATATAATAAGATTCACTATATTCCATGGCGCTTATTCCTAAACCAGTTGAAAAAAAACTGCCAACTGAATCCAATTCTTCTTAGTTCCTCGTGCGAGAAGCTGTGCAGTTACTCTTTCAAGTAGCTCAGGCTAGGATCCGTAAAATCAATAAATCCGTTTTTAAAAGAAAAACACCACGGGGTGTTTAGTCTCCCTGCGAATCAAGATGCTTCGCGTCGCTTGCCGATGCCCACCTTCGAAAGGCTTTCCTCGAAAAGTGCTCATAGATGAAGCGGGGGGGAAACAACCCTCACCCATCATAGCTCCAAACAGAAAGCAACAGCATAAACAACCAACTCAACGCTGGCAGCGGAGTGGGAAGAGCAGCAGCTCCGGCTCGAAAATCGGTGCCGGAAACGACGATTGACTCCGTCACGTGAGTTGCACACCCGTAGCTTCTGAGACTTGAATTTCAAGGACACCCGGAAGCAGAATGAGACGTGTTGCTTTGCTGGCTGAGGAATTCTGGGAGTTGAAGTCCACGAGTCTTAAAGCTGCCAAGGTTTGAGACCCTGCACTGACTAGATTTCTTCGCCAGAAGGGGAAAAAAAGGATGGAAACCAGTTTTTTTCAAACTCGGCACCTTTTAAGATGTGTGGACTTCAACTCCCAGAACTCCCTCAAGTCCACACCTTAAAGGTAGTTTGAAAAATCACTGATCCAAATGTATAGTACCCCTCTCTGTCCTTTGAATAATTGCCAGAGTTCCTTTTGTATCATTTTTGTACGTTGATCTCGGACATGTCCACATATCTTTAGTTATCACATTTATCACAATTAAATGTTTTAAAGGGTTTTTAGGTGCAAAATTTTTAGATATACCTGGATTTTTCCTCTTAAGAAATCTGACATGCATTTATTCTTCCCCTTCATACGCAGTTTACACAAGACATTGAACTATACAATAGCTGCACAGGTAGTCCTCGACTTAGTTCGTTTAGTGACCATTCAAAGTTACAACAGCAATGAAAAAGGTGAGGTGTTTTTCACATTTACGATCTTTGCAGCATCCCTGTGATCATGTGATGCTTGGCAACTGGTTCATACTTAAGACCGTTGCTGTCCCAAGGTCATGTGATCCCCTTCTGACAAGCAATGTCAATGACAAAGCCAGATTCACTTAACAACCAGGTTACTAACTTATCAACTGCAGTGATTCACTTAACAACTATAGCAAGAAAGGTCATAAAATGGGCCAAAACTCACTTAATACATTTCTCTTAACAACAGAAATTTCAGGTTCATATGTGGTCATAAGTTGAGGATTACCTGTATTTTAGACTAGGGTTTTGTTTTAATGAAATGAATGTGGTTAGTTCATGATTTGGTGTGCAATGTCAGGCCATTAATAAACCATAATTGTTAACCATAAAACTTGTCATAGGAATGCAGCCACATTTGAACTCCACATACGCTTAAGTATGGAAATTGCATATCCAACTGTTGCAGTGTGGGCTGCTGCCATTTGCAATTCTATCAGCTCAACACTTTTCTTCCAGTGAAAAAGGCCTTACCAATAATGGCAACATTCGGCCTTAAGGGGATCATTCTGGGCTCCCCTCCCCAATTTTTAAATCAGTCTATGTAGCACGTCCACAAGCATGCTACGGTTACAATAGTGCCATTTCATCTATTTCCCCCCTAACAAAATAGAATGATTCTAAATTTTTATAGGCTGTAGGTCAGAACTTTTCTCCATTTCTTTCAACTACCTTCAGTACTTGCCAAACCACATTTATTTTATTATAGACACTATTGTTCACCTTCTGCTTGGAATTCTGTTGTGTTCAATTCTCTTACAGCTGAAGGCCACAAGTGTGCCTCCTTAGATGTATTTCTGAGAGTAACTGTGTTTGGTGAACTCAGGCTGATGACCAAGAATACTATTCACGATACAAGTACATCTAAAAAATTATGGACTGACATAAAAACAATTCCAAGGTATCATAGGCTGGTGTGTTTCACTGTGTAGTGCCATGATGGCAAACCTATGGCACGCATGCCAGAGGTGGCACGCAGAGCCCTCTCTATGGGCATGCAAACCATCTCCCCAGTTCAGCTCCGCCCTGCATGCGCGCACATCTCCCGCCGGCCAGCTGGTCTTTGGGTCTCTGCCACGCATGTACGGGGGGCAGGGCGCATGCAGGGGCAGGGCACATGCACGGGGTGGGACACATGCATGAAGTATGCACATGCATGCGTGGAGATGCATGCGCATTGCATTTTGGCGATGTGTGCGCATGTGCTTTGGGTACTCGGTGCCGAAAAGGTTAGCCATCATTGGTGCAGTGTATTCTTACCCTCTCCAAACATGCAAATTGCTAGAAATATAGAAGAAAGCAAGCTGAGAGTTCTATAAAACTGCTTGCTCGTGTAACAGAACTTAATTAGGATGAACTGATTAAAAATTGGTAGTAATAAACAAATGCCATTTCATAACATTTTACTATCATATGCTTTTTGTAGTCTATATCAGATGTCCAAAACTCTAAAGGAAAATAAACAATATGAATTATATATAACTTTTTCTCTTCTAGGAGCATAGCATGGAATGTTCTTCAAACAAAGCAGCATAATGTAAATGCAATCAAGTTTTCTTCCGAGTAAAAATGCAGTCAATACTGTTAGAATTTTAGAACAAGACTTCCCATTCCATCTCCCACTTGCTAGAACCACAACAAATCTGTATCCCTCTTGGGACTAACCCAGAGAATTATGGCTATGTGCTAATGAAAACCAAGAGGAAAAATGGGTTGCTCCTTATTGAAAGGAACTTGATAATTTGGGAATGTTTAATATTTGTTGAAATGAACTGTTAGAATGTACTCTTCTAAATGGCAGTAGTTTGGCAATTAAGCATAACTCCTAACTTAAAAAGAGATGATGACATTAAGACAAATAATTAAACCTTCCCTCCCTACAAAAGTTTGAAGATAATGGTTAATACTGATGATTCATTCTTCTGTTAAAAAAAAGTGTTCACATCTTGGAGCACAGTTTCATTTATGACTTCTGTGCAAGTAGAGTAGTTAGTTTGATCTTCCCATCCATGGATGCAGTGAGGCAGGTCCCACAGTCCATGGCTGTGCACCAGTCCACAGTGACTACCGGAGCCCTATGTCCTCCAAGGGAAAGACAGCTCTCTAGTACTTTGTCATTGCTATTCAGCTGAAATAGAGAAAAGATAAATCAAAGATTAGCAAGGTTTTATGGCAGAAATCACTTACCAATCTGGAATCTAAAATTCTAGGAAAATTCTGGTCCTTTTAAAAAATTAGAATACTATCCTGAACTTTAAGCCATAGAGCAGAGCTAAGACAAATAATGCCAGAATGATTATTAAAGTACAATACTAATGTCAACACAGGTTATGTGGATCATAAAATAGACCAAAATTTCATCACTCTACTTCTCAAAATATGCTGCATTTACTCTGTCTCCACTAATGAGTTTCCCAAACCCTTTAACTTTAAAACAATATATGACCACAGGAAAGACCTATCTGATGTGGTTAGCTGTTTCCAATATCTATCCAGATGGCTACAAGAACCCTTCTGATCTTCTTTGGTAATTTCCACCCATAGGTACTGTATGTAGGTTAACATATAACGCTACATTTCAATGTGGCTACTTGGTTTTGGCTTAGACATTTATTTATTTATTAAATTTATATTGGCACCTATTCATCCATGGTGACTCAAGGCGGCTTACAGAATATAAAACCACATTAAAACAATAAAACTAATAAAAAGAATCAAATAAATTAATATAATGAAATCATAATAAAATCACCTCCCACCCCATGTGATTTCTAAATCTTTTATGTTTTCGCAAGTTATGCAAGTCCATCAAATTGATGCTTATTCATAAATCATAGTTGAAGGCCTGGTTTAGAATGAGAAAAAAAAACCAGTTCTTGTTACAGAAACAGCATGTAATTATCTTAACCGATGGCTAGTACCTTGTAGATAACACCTCCAGTAGAAGAACAGGTTAACATGTAGTTTCCTTCAGAATCAAATGCAAAGAGTCTTCCACGTGGAAACTGGACTTGTTTGTATCCGCTATAGCCAGACAACACAAAGGGCCCAGTGGCATCTTTAGGGAGACTAAATTCAGAAATTTTGCATCCGCTTTTATGGATATTCCATTGAATAAACTACAATGATATAATAGATCCCAGTAAGATATAAAATACACATTCTTTACTGTGCAATAGCACCTACAGATATAGAGAAAAAAAATCACTGATACCAGAAGAAACATAACCAATGGGGTCCCTACAAATTAGGATATCTGCTAGTTTTCAAAATGATTTATGGATTCACTGGATCAACAGCTTTCAGATGAAACTTCAGAAGATACAGAGGGTTGCATGGTCTTTTCCAGATAAGGTGTCATTAATTAGATATAGATATCAGCTATTTTGAGGCCAAATATATCTCCAAAGAAAGACATATAAATAGTGATATAAATAAATGTGTTGCTGTCATATACGTCAGTCTGGCTACAATTTTTTAAAACTTACCTTTCCATCTTCACCTATGCTGTAAACAGCATTCTCATCATAGCTGAATTCAACAGAATAAACCTCTCCATCATGGGCCTTCCAGCTAATAGCACACTCATGCTGCTGCATATCTGGAAGACAGAAAGGAAAAAGTGCAGGTGGATTACCTTTACAAGCTTCTAAGTCAGTTTTTGAACTTGGTGTCTCTCTTGCCAGCCCTGTTGATATTTTGACAGAAAAGACTTGTGCTGGCTGGTATTATAACAGGATGATTTCTCTAGAGGAAGGAAACAATAAAGGAGGAAAATAATTATCTTTATAACAGTTACAGTGGTGTTCAACATGACTAATTCCACTAACTCTTCATCTCCATTCTATTAAAAAGCTATAGATGCTCTGAAGCTTGGAAGACAGCAATTTGGTAAACTCCTTTGATTTTGGGCACCATATGTATTTGTGGATTTCATCACGGGCTTTGCTATGGGAGAAAATGGGAGTTAGAACTTCATTCTTTTGGGGGGAAGAGAAAATGTTCCTCATCCCTAACTGAAGCTACATACAACCAAAAAAAAAAGACCCATTTTGAAATCTTAACCATCTCTACCAAAACGCAATCATTAGTTCTGTTTATTGCAGTATGAGGTAAGAAAGCAGAGAGAAAAGTGTGAGCCAATTTGATCTAGTGGTTAAAGCACCAAGCGAGAAAGCAGGAGGCTGTGAATTCAAGTGCCATCTTAGTTGTGAAAGCCAGCTGGGTGACCTTGGGCCACTCTCTCTCTCTCTGGCCAATTCACCTCCCAGAGTGTTGTCATAAGGAAAATAGGAGGAAGAATGGATATGCTGGATATGTTTACTGCCTTGAGTCATTTCTAAAAATAATAAAGGTGGAATACAAATAAATAAATAACTGCCAATTCCTAACATAAAACCTGATATAGAGACCCTCACTCACCCTTATACATATACAGAAAAATAACAACCTCTCTGAATATTGTATCCTAGCTGAGAACTATAGTCAAAATATACATAAAGTGCACTGCATTGTATCTATTAAAATGATGGATCTAATAAAAAGTAAAGGATTAAATGAGAATAACATAACTGGTTAACTTTTGTCAGTGTACCAGCCTTTGGCCCGTTTTCCTACCCCTGCTCCACAACAAAGTGTCTGCTTAGTAAATGAGAATCCTAGGACCTACAGAATTTAAAATGGGGAAAAAAAAGGAACAAAGCCATTTACCAAAGAGGCGAATTATGCCATCTGCTGCTCCAGTGACCAGGAGATTCCCATTATGGTTGAAGGCTGTGCAGTTTATAGCAATGGGCTCCGGTTCAAGAGAAAATTGGAGCTGAAACAGCAAACAAAAAATAGGGAACACAGAATTTAAATTGTTTGTTCTTTCCCAAGGGAGCAGTTACTCTGAGATATCCATCTGAGAATTGTGTTGAAATGAGATGGGCGACAAATAAATCAAATAAATAAATAATCCAGTTGTTCAACCAAACTTACATCTGAGTTTCTTCATCTCATTTAGTACTCTGTAAGTACTAAATGGACACAAGGAGCTTTTCATATACTAGCCTATTTTTCCTGAAAGCAGAAACCAGCTATTTATAAAATGAAAAAATTCCCACCAAGAGAGGTCTAAATATAACTTCAGCTTCGAGAGGAAGGATATCCTGCGGATTCATTGGAGGAGACTTTCTTTTCTTTAACATGTTTTCTTTGCCATTAAAAGTGGTTCAGCTTGGAATGATTCAGTGCTTAGGACAACTGGATCTTTTCTAGGAAGAATGTAAGCCCTGTGTCATTCAAAGCTGAACAAAAGTACATCTGGCCACAAAAGCCAACTAGGCATCCTTGAGCAACGTTGAATCTAGAAGGTGACAGTAAGCAAACATAAATTGGTCAACCTATCATTAGCTCACATCAACATTATAGCTACTGTGATGACAATTATTCAAATGCTCTAAGCAACCATAATATTAAGGAGAAACATATGAAGGATCTGTTAAAAACGTCAGTTAAGTACCTTCATTTTTTGAGCTACAGATTAAGAAAACTTTCTTTTATTTTTATCAAACAAGCTCAAGGGTAGGCAAAAAACACATACTATACCTGCTGCTTCATAGTTTTGGTATCCCACAAAAGCAATTTTCCAGGAACTTGATTGATGCCCTTTCCTCCAGAATCTGATGTAGCATAATCTAGCTGATTGACAAGGCCAGATGCTGCAGCTGAACAGACGAAGGAAGCACCACTTGGACTACATGCAAGAGACAGGATCCTGAAATAAAGAGACACAAAATTTACTGTGGCTTTCCACATAGATAGTCCAGAGAACCAAGAGGGATACCAATTACTATTGGCACTGGTCAGAATTCTACATTGTCCTTTTTCCTACACAAAAACATTCATCTATACTGGGTATAGAGAGGATTAATACGAATACTCTCAATATTAAAAATGTAAACATACTATCTTTTTCATTGTCTCTGAACATCTCTTAAATAAATGTAAATTTATTTATTATGAGTAAAAACAGCAATGCATGACGGTGATCAGATATCTGCAGAATAAAGACTGTGTTTCAGCTCATGTTGCACCTTTACAGGAAGCCCAGAAAAATCCTTTGCTTCCCTCTGCAACTTGGCTCAACCCTGTGCCTGACCATGACCAGAACTCTGATGATATAGCAGCATTGTATTTCATCCTTTCTCTTTAACTTGGGCACTGGCTTACAACCCAAAGTGGAGAAGGAGGCTTGTCACACTTACCAGAAGTAGTAAGTGAAATTATTAAAATATTTGATTCTTACATCACAGAAATTTCTTACGCAGAGAAGTCACAGCATCTAAAACATCCCAAATACAGCATTAACAATTCCTCCCCAATACTGTTGAAATGGCACAGAAGTGACAGAAGCAAAGCTGAAAATACACTCATGATTCCAATAAAAGAGAATATTTGTAGCTCAGAGTTGAAATGAGGGGTCCTTGTTGCTTTCTGAGCTTGGCTGTTTTTTTTACCCAGCTAGATAACATCATCAAATCTTATCTTAGGTTGAATAATGAAACAACTGCAAGAAAACAGCCAAACTCAAGAGAGCACTAAAGACTCATGATTCCCATTCACAAATAAGCAATCGGTTTAAGTAACAATCAATATTATGTCATGGAGAGATAAATGCAGATCTCAAATAGATGCCACAAATAGCAGTACTGTTCTTGTCACAAAAATCACCATCACTCGATGGTGATCTTTAACAAAGGTTAAAGGTCAGGCTTATACCTGGGCATATCTTCATCAATGCTAATTTCACAAAGATTCTTCTTGGCTTCAGTATCATAGAGACGAACAGTACCAACTCCACTGCCAAGCAATAACTTCAAAGAAGCAACAGAAGAAAAAACAGATGAAGGATACAATTGGTAATTCCTCTGAAAATTAACAGCCTTGTCTCTCTCTCTCTCTTTCTGTGTTTGTGTGTGTGTGTGTGTGTTGGTTTTATCATTCAGCTTTCAGCATCTACAGTTTGCTAGATAGTATGTCTTAAAGTTGGATTGCATATATTTTTAAAGAGGCCTGATTGAAAGCAATGCTCTTGCAGCCTAGAGCAAGACCAGATTCTAGCACAGTATATAAATAAATCAAACCTTGTCTTTGTTCTAATCAATTTTTCTTTAACTAATCTTATCCATAGCCTAAACTGCAACTGTTCAGGATACTTCCTGACAAAAAGGAAATTACTAGGCACTGTCTGAACAGTAGATTTCTAAAATCTTGCAAATGTAAGGAAAATGGGAGAAATTGGAGGGAGGGAGGGAGGGAGGGAGGGAAGAAGGAAGGAAGGAAGGAAGGAAGGAAGGAAGGAAGGAAGGAAGGAAGGGATGGATGGATGAATGAATCTGAGTATTTTTGGATTCTCCTGGTTACTGAAAGGCTGTAAGACATCCAGAGTCACCTCCAGGGAAGATAGACAGCATATTAAGTTTAATAAAATAAATAAATAAAATATTTACAGAGTTTCCCATTCTTGCATGCAAGGTATTTTTATTCTAATTCTAAGAATTATATAATAGCTACTATAGTAATCTTGTTAATTATATATATAAAACACAACAAGGCCTTTTATTTATTATTTAAGTTTTTATGTATGTATGTTTTATCGATGCCATTGTAATTTGTTTGATTGCTGTGAGGCGCCAGTGGTGGGTGGCATGTAAGTTTAATGTATTATTCTGGATGGTCACACAGTCCGCAAGATATTTAAAGAGAATTTACATTTTTATCCACCTGAGTTCTTCCCAATAGGCAGATGTTGTTTGATGGTGTTAAAGGTGTCACAGGATGTAAACAATCCCAAGAAAAGTTGCCTTTTGCAATTGACTGATGAGGATTTTGTCAATGGTGTTCAAGTGGCACTCCAGATATTTGAGGATTATTATTATATGATCAATTCAATGATTTGGGATGGCACACATTTAAAATAAATCACAGAATCAGCCAAGGAATACAAACAAGTTGTAAGAAACAATCAATTGGATAATCAAAATAGTTTTAGCCACAGAATATTCCCAGTTCAGAGATCCTCATGCAGAAGAAACTCAAAATTGTTCAGTAACAATAATGAGCCGATACCTGTTAAACTGATGGAAGTCATTGGAAGAATGCTTGTTAGCCAAATATCCAAGCTACAATCTTTTAGTTTCACTTTCTGAATTTGTTTTCCAGAAAGCACCCAACACATAAAATTTGGATTCTGCAACCCTTTTCTATTAATTTTGCTACAACCCTAGTATTTGTAGCTTCATCAGTGGACATGAAGATTATGCATGTCTACTGCAATGCCCTAAAACCATAACTGCCTCCAGAGCTAGGTATCTTAAGGAACTTTAGGTCTAGGAACACCCAAGCAAAAAGGAAGATGGCTTTAGTACAAGTTCTTCAATATGATTCCCTCCTCATGCACTGGCCTAAAAATCATCCCTGGCCAAATCTGTAGTCCCAGTAATCACTCCCCCACCCACCCACCCCGCTACTCACCAGCCTATCCCGTTTGGTTGCCCATTCCAGAGAAAGCAGTGGAGACTTGGAAATTGAAGATGCTTTCGTCTGCATGATAGGATTGAAAGACCACACCTTGATGACTCCATCCACATCTAAACTGGCCACTCTTCGGCCAGAGCAGTCCACCCTGCACACAGAAAAAAAATGTTTTTTCATTGATAGCCTCCTCTTCATAAATACGATATGGATTTCTACTATCCATTTGATCTTTTACATCTATTAAACCCTGTCTAGATACTTTCATGTTTATTTAGATAGTATTTCTAATATGTAAAACTTTGTATATTTCTTCTGCTAACAAAGCATTTACCTAATTATAATTTGCATTTGACAGACTGGGAGCCAAGAATAAATGTCAACGATTTGGTAAGTTCATGAAGATTTCGATTCTATTCTACTGTGATGAAATTGACAAATATGACATTCAGTTTTTTAATCATTAGCCAATCGTTACCGGCAATGCATGATGGATGAGTGGTGTTCTCCATACTCCTCTTGACTCAGAACAATGAAGGGCTGCTCATGCCTGATGCCTCCAACATCCATGCCAGTTCCAAATATTTTTGTCTGGTTTTCCAGTTGTTCAACATGAAGCTCAAGGAATGGCTCTGTTTCAATGGCCATAGTCTCCACTTTCTTCTCAGCATTCTGTCCCTAACAAGATACAGCCAGCTAGGGAAATCAATTAAATTCTTCAAACCTGTCTTGCCCTAAGGTAGGTTTTAGGGCTACGGATTTGTATCCTATCAGCAACAACACAAATATTATTATGAAAGTTACAAATGGCAAAATAAGACATTTTTGTTCATTGATCTATCCACTCTCAGAGAAATTGCCCTTAGGAGAAAAGCAAACATTGAACTATTTGAATCCAATGAAATATGACCCTGTTCAGTATCCAGTCTACAAATACCACCTCATTCAGAAACTGCACTGTAAGTCAGACCATTGCTTAACTTACTATATTTAAAAAGCAAACCCCCGTCATGCAGCTGGCAGAAAAGCAGAAATTCTGTATGATCTACTATAATATCTGATCACAGGCCAGTGACATTATTTATGGCATTTAGGAAGATATTTCAAGCTGGCACTTTAGGATCTCATTATTAGAAGATCCAAAGCTCAGATTTTTGATTTTTTTTCTTCAAATAGACAATTAACTAATTTGATGACTGTCTAGGCCAAGGTTATCAAATTCGATTTCATTGAGGGCTGCATCAGGGTTATTGGCAGGGTTTGACCTCGGGAGGGCTGAGGTGGGTGTGGCCAAGGTAGGCATGACCAGCTCGATGTCTTATGTTGGAGGCACCTTTGGTAGCCCAAGTGCTCTACCAGCAAAAATGGGCTCCCTGAGCTCAGTTTCCGGCTGCAACAGCCTCCTGCAACCCTCTGCCAGCGAAAACAAGAGCTGGCAGAGGCACCGCACACCAGTCCCTTGCTGTTTCGAGAGTTGACCATGCGGGCCAGATCTAAGCACCCCATGGGCCTAATCCGGCCCATGGCCCTTGAGTTGGATTAGAGTGTGTTTAAAGCATTTGTATGTAATAGGACTGGCCCATGCTTCATGGAAGACAAAAAATAACTGCTCAAGTATTGAGTCAAGAGGTTTCATATATATTCTAATGATCTTAAGATGATTACTTAGTTACTCCACCCAATTTTTTTTTCAGATTTATATACATTTTATGGTGGAGGTATAAAAAATCAAAGGTAAATTGTATCACATGACTTGGCTATATCTTCTGATTAAATATTCATATATGTTAAGGATTCAAGCTTCAAAGGTGTAAATATATTATTACATCACATTCCAAAAATTTAGAAATAATCTATTTAGGATCCATCATGCCTGGATGGTAACAAGTTATTAAATGTCCTAGGAAAGATGTATGTATAACAGGGACCAAAAAACTGGCAAGATTAAAGGTGTGCACTCACAGCTTTCAAAATGTTTCCTTAGCAATACAATAAAAGGATTGGACAATACGTTTGCCTGTGGTCAAGATTTAATTTGTTTCAAAAATTAGGTATTAATTATTTCCCTTTCCTTTTTGTATTTTATATGTTTTCTGCTTCTCTTCTATTCTATTAAACCATTTTCTTTAAAAATAAATAAATAAAAAAGCAGTAAATATTAAATGGAGAAAAAATGGCTAAATATTAAATACTCTTCTATAAAGTATATTACCATTCCCAAAATGTAAACTTTCTAAGCAGCAAATGGTCCCATACCGCTTTCAGGGGCACAGAAACGGGAACTTGCAAAAAAATCATTTTTGCATGTCACAGAAGCATAATGATTTTAATCAGTAATTACAAAGATTGAGATCATGTTGCATCCACATATTTATGTTTGTATGCAACTGTAGCCTAAAAAGATTCCCAATGGTATACACTATAACAATACCTATAATGATAACTATAAATATGATTTTATACTACAGAATATTTTGCATATCTACAAACCTTACAAACAGTACCCTGGACAATGAATTCTTAATGCAACAGCAATTGCCAATATTTTTTGGTTTAGAAAAATTATTGCCAAACTCAATTAGAGACACAGGTCTCTAAGTTAACAGCATTAAGCAGGATTTGGTAGGAATATTTAGTACTTGCCACTTCCTCACTGAAAAATGGAACCACTGAACAATTTTGACACAAACAGAAGATAAATACTGTACAAAAAGAGGAAAAACATAAAAGTACAACCAGACACATTTTTTCAACCATCATTCACCAAACAAAAATAAACCAATCATACCGTTTTGTTGAAACAGTTGAAAATCAAAAGAGGCAAGAGGGCAAGATTAAAGGAATAGTTTTCAATATGAAAAAAACCAGACCTGAGTTCCACATTAAAAAATATTCCACACAAGGATATTTACCAGTAATTTAGGTTGAGGAAACCAAGGCTTCTTCCAATAGTGTAATATTCATTGAGGATTATAACAGTAACAATAAAGAAGTCCAAAAAGAGTATTTGGCACTTTTGCTACAAAATGGCTGATAAAGCTCACTAATTCATTTCATATGTACATGCACACACAAACACATTCAGCTACAAATACAAAAGTTAAGAATTAACTCTTAACAAGACCCCTAAACTTCCTGAAGAGAGATCTCAGGGATCCAGCAGGAAAAAAACAGCAGCAAAAAAATAATAAAGAACTAATGAGACAAATTTAGAATTACGAACATTTAGAAAAAGATTGAGAACACCAAGTACCATAATGTTGTAATCTACAATGAAACTATTGTCAATATTATAATTCCTAAGTTAACAAAATATTGAAAGGCAATGAAGAACCTACTCCCTATAGAGCCGCAGTAGTTAGAATGCAGTACTACAGGCTACGTCTGCTGATCACTGGCTGCCAGCAGTTTGGCAGTTCAATCCTCACCAGCTCAAGGTTGACTCAGCCTTCCATCCTTCCGAGGTCGGTAAAATGAGGACCCAGATTGTTGGGGGCAATATGCTGACTCTGTAAACCACTTAGAGAGGGCTGTATAGCACTGTGAAGCAGTATAGAAGTCTAAGTGCTATTGCTATATTCTAAGTTTATTTCTAAGGGTTCAATTTGAAGGACATTTTGTTTCTAAAATGTATGCTGTGACAATATCCTTTGTTGATACCATGTCTTAGTAACATGTTATTTGCCATTAGAAGGGTAAAAGACATCATAGCCCAGTCAGTTCCAATAGAAAAGGCAACTATTAGCAACTTTCTACCATTCTAGAAATAACTGAGGGCTTATCACAATCAACAAGAAGTGTTCATATAAAATGCAACTACATTTTCTGATCCGCAGACCACAATGCATCTTTTGGGCTTTCATAATAAAAAAAATGTAAAGAAGGAAAACTGCTGTTTATCTCTTTTCTATCAAGTTACAAAAGCTGAGAAGGCTTGCACACGTTCTTCCCGTACATAATATTTATCCCCGTGTGCAAATACACTGCAGGAGAAACAAGCAGCTGACTACTGCTGCTCAAACAATTTTAGGGAAAAAATAGTTCAGAACCCTTTGTCCCTTTTGTGATTCACCTGGCAGAAGAAATAACACTGATGCTTCACTTCCCCAGTTCAAATAGGTGACTCATTTAAAAAAAAAAGTAATTGCTTAGACTTCATGGGTCATTTTTTTCCTTACATCAATCAGCTGGTTATGAGCAGGAAGTCACATAGTTCACTTTACTCAGAAATACTCAGGAGAACGAAAACTTGCCCTATCCACACAAGACACTAGCTTCGCTACCTGGAAAGTTATTTTAGATCCAAACTCTTTCTTTTCCTTTCCATGATCCTGTAAACGTCTTTGATTCTGTAGTATTGAGGTAGGCTCCATGGAAACTACACCACTGACATGACTTTTTGATTCCTTGCTTCCGATTGCTGCCTCTTTCCCTCTGGGGACCTAGAAAGCAAAGGGAAGAATTAACATGTTTTTATTCTCCCTAGCCCCATGCCTAGATTAATAGTTCAGGTACAAAACAGAATAGCAGATACAGAAACATTACTGTATTGTGTACTCTGATTCTTACACAGAGAAAAACCTCAATTCTCCTCACCTGGTGGTTTGGCAGCTCTTTTTTGCTTCCCTGTGTGGTTCCCGTCTGTGCTGAGGTGGCTGCTGTTGGCTGGGTGGCTCTTGCAGGGCCCTTCTTGCTCTGAGGTAGCAAGGAAGACAGGAATCCTCCTCGGGCCTGTAGAGAATGTGCAGTGCTTCTCTGGCTGCATATCAAGTCACTAAATGAGATGCAGGGAGTAGTGGTGGGGAGGCAAATTAATGGTGGTGAACCCTATATTTCCATACCTGACAGAAATTCCACTTTCCAAAAGAATTTTCATTTATGTCACACAACGTTCATTTTCAGACAAAGAGTCCTTGAACTACATTTATCCAACCTGCCTTGTTCAGAAACATTACAGGGGTCCAATTTTCAGAATTCCCATTCTTGCATAGCCAACTAGCTGAGAATTTATAGTAATACAGTCTGAAGAATCTTAGAGGTACCCAGTTGAGGGATGCTTTCTTACACGAAGTGCATTTAACAACTCAGGAAGATTTTTTTTGTAAAAAAGAGATAGACCTAACCATCAGTTCTATGAGAACATAGAATGCCAAGGAGAGGGAGAAGATGCAAGACAAGCAATAATTTTCAAATGTTTCCTTATCTTTCTCTTCCATAGTATTTATCTATATTTCTAGGAAAGTTGACTAAGTAAATCATGCAAACACTTCTAAAAGGTCCAAGATTTCTCTGGGTAATCTAATTGTGTTCACTGACTGGCCTCTCACATACACTCACAGCTCTGAGTCTCCCAGATGGTCCATGTTAACTACATATTGAGGAAGCTTATGTTGAAGTGTCAAATCCTTTTCCTCTTCCTCCTGTAGTTCCTCTTTTTTTATATGGGCGTATTCTGCTTGCAAAGCAAACAACTAGGAAAAAAATAGAGAATGAATAAAAAATTGAATTGCTTTCCCTCTATATGAATGCAAGCCACAGAAATGGAAATTAATTGGTCATTAATTTCAAAACAGCAATAATATTAGCACAACCTATTAGGCAGGAATCTTAATTTATCAAACTACAATACGAAAGGGCAGCATGCACAAGTATGCTTACCAGCCACAAAGGAACATTTTTATATGACTCATTCAAACATTTCAGGATAGTCTAACAAACATTGCTTGAAATTTGGTTTATAAATCCTGACTTGTTTGATACTTAATTCAAGTTCATATTATGAAGAACTATTCTTTCATGGTTTTTCCAACTACATATAGTGAAAGATTGAACAATATATTTCAATGCCAGAATTGGAACACAAATCTTAATATACAAGTGACATTCTTACCTTTTGACAAAGGATTTCATTTTTTTCTTGCAGAACATTGTTCCGCTGACATTCTGCTTCAAAGTTCAGAATCACTGGCACAGGTAACAAAGATTAAGGATAAAGAAACTTAAGATATTTACAGCTGTCTTCCCGTTGCATATGCACTAAACTTTAAGTTCTTTTCAAGAACCTAAAGAATTTTTTAGGAAATAACTTTGCTGTCCCTGATGCTGCTTTTGCCCTATGAAATATCACACACACCCACACCCACACCCACACACACCAGGTCCAACATAAAAAACTTGACTTTGTGAGTCCTTTTGTGCCAGGGCAATATGTGATTTCACCTGAATGCTATAGTTTATAACAAAAATATCTTTCCCACTTAAACCACACAGCTATTTCTGAAGTTTAGCCAAAATTACATTTACTTGGGCTTCTAGGATACATTTCCATCATAAAAAAATTATGACTTTCTAACAAAAAAAAGAAGTGAAAGAAAACATGTACACAGAAAAGCAGTTGATACAGGCTTACAATATTCTTCCATATGGAAAAGGATATGCATGCACTGAAATAAAACACTGAGAAAGTTATGTAGAGATACAATGAAAATATCTATCCACCGACGGGAAAAATACATGGCAAAGTTAGGGTTTGCATCTGGATTTGGGATAAAAGGCAAAACAAACCAGTCCTTCCATTCAGTCTGATTTTGAAGTTCAGAGGCTTGTTTGAGAAAGAATTCCTGTATCTTATCATTTCTGTTTCCCTAAAATGTACAAAAAAGAGTTCGGATATCACTTTTTCCCCACAGCAGCTGCTGTTGAAACGTCAGCAGCTGAAAATACAGATTTTACAGCTTTCCAACAGGATAAGAATATATTTCCCACTAAACCATGAAACTATTTTCTGAAGAATTGTGTCTATTGTGTTTTGACAGAATGCAGGTAGTCCTTGACATACAACCACAATTGAGCCCCAAATTTCGGTTGCTAAGCAAGACAGATGTTAAGTGAGTTTTCCTCAGTTTATGACCTTTCTTACCACATTTACGACCTTTCTTCCTTTCTTATTAAATGAATCACTGCAGTTGTTAAGTTAGTAACACAGTTGCTAAATGAATCTGGTTTCCCCATTGACCTTGTTTGTCAGAGGGTCAGAAAGGGTGATTATACAACCTTGGGCCACTGCAACTGTCATAAATATGAGTCAGTTGTCAAGCACCTAAATTTTGATCACATGGGGATGCTGCAACTGTCATAAGTGTGAAAAATGGTCATAAGTCACTTTTTTCAGTGCCATTGTAACGTTGAAACAGTCATTAAATGAACTGTTGTAAATCAAGGACTACCTGTATCTATTTTTAACTATCCTTATTCTGGAGCAAGCTTATTAAATTGAAACAAACCTGCACAGCATGAATGAGATAATAGCGGTATAAACTGATTTTCAGCTTGTTCACTGTAGGTCGATACATATCCTCCAGTCGACTGAAAAGGCGTCTGTCCAGGTAACTCCAGTACTCCCGAAGGGCAGCTAGATCATAGTTGTGAACAAACTGCAGAAGCTGGTCCACTATCTTGTCCACCTAATTAGAAACCCTCCAAAGTAAGTTATGTAATCAAATAACTTCAGTCATCAAGAAAAATCACAGCAATAATTAGTGGGTTCAATTATCTGTCACAGGATAAAGGAGAGAAGGAAAAAATCAAAATCATGTATGGTCACCATGATTTTCCATGCAAATGCTTGCCCCCTTTATAAAAACAAGATTCAAATATATATAATTAAAGTACACTTGACAGGATTTAATAGTTCAGGGAAGGACAATAGTCCATATTAAAAGGGCAATATAGTACCATGTTTCCCCGAAAATAAGACTTATATTTTTTTTGGCTCCCAAAAACACACTAGGTCTTATTTTCGGGGTAGGTCTTATATATTTTTTTAATGAAAAAAACACTTACCATATTCATGTAGAACAATGTACATTTATTCATGTACGAAACCACGAACAAATCGCATACCGTGTTTCCCCTAACATAAGACACTGTCTTATATTTTTTTTGGCTCCCAAAAACACACTAGGTCTTATTTTCGGGGTAGGTCTTATTTTCGGGGTAGGTCTTATTTTCGGGGTAGGTCTTATTTTCAGGGAAACACGGTAGTACATGTGGGGCCATCTCTGTTACCCAACGTCACGTGGACAATTTTTCCCAATTTCCCTACTTCCTCTCCAAAAATATTGAGGGTCTGACTGTTAGCCTGTATAAGGACAAAATTTTATGAAACAGATGTGTAACATTAAATAAATGGTTAATGGAGATTAACAGCCCTCGGTTAACTCCTTTCCATTTAAGTTTTTTATTCTTATTTAAGACTTTTTGATGATTCGTATCAATACATTAGCCTACTCAAAAACTACTCAAGACAATTGTCCTGAGAATCTGCAATGAAGATTGCTTCCAATTTCTCTGTTCCAGGATGAAATATAACCATGCAGTTCTATAAACAATGCAGTTGAAAAGATGTCTCTCCAATTCCAAATGAGGCAAATATTTGAGGTAACAAGATGCAATGGGAACATACCTGGGGTCCAGGATGCAGTTCTTAAATGTTTGAAGAATTCCTAGCAATACAAAATCTTTATAGCAACAGACCTGGGAGTCACAAAGCATTTGCCTGATTGTTTTAACTTTGAAAAAATTAATGGCAAATGGCAAGTAACTGATACAGGTATTAAGTACAGGTAGGGAAGCTTAGAATAGTTTTAGAATGTCTTTGGTTACTATCTGGAACAATTCTCATTTGCTCCATTCAAACACTGAAAAGTACCTCTAAATTCTGGTTTATTCTCCATCTATCTTTAACTCTATTATTGAGAAAACTATAACCTTTGTTTTGATATACAGGTAGTCTTTGACTTACATCCTTTCATTTAGTGGCCACTTACAGTTACAACAGCATTGAAAAAGGTGTCCTACGACAAGCTTGTTTGTCTTACAACTGCAGAAGCATCCCATGGTCACAAGATCAAAATTCAAGCACTTGGCAACCAGTATGTATTTATGACATTTGCACAATCCCAGGGTCATATGATCACCATTTGAGACTTTCCCAGCTGGCTCCCAACAAGCAATGTCAATGGGTGAAGCCAGAGTCACTTAATGGCCACATGATTTGCTTGACAAGCATAGGAAAAAAGGTTGTAAAACTGGATGCACTTAACTATTGCTTTGCTTAGCCATGGACATTCTACTTGTGATTGTAAGTCAAGCACTATCTGTAATTTGTAGCCAATACAAATGTAATTTATAACCCTCTGTCTCAAGTCAATTTCAGCTATAAAGGAATGTCAGGTTACTGGCCTGTAAGTAGAGTTCAGCTATTGTTAGCTAAAACCAATAGAAATAGGAAAGAACGGGTCATTTCAAAAGAAACTTGAAACAAAACATATAAAGAAATACCAGGGAATATAGAAACATTATAATATATACAGTAACTTTCCAGACAAAAGTTGCATCTGGCCTTTGAATGTTGGGTTAAGATGCTGCAATCCAAATATTAGTTGGTATTATAATCCAAATATTAGGAAAAAATATTTTATTTCATTTACTTTTGCCATTCTAGATTACTTTATGTTTCATAATTTTCCACTTCCATTATATTTAAAAAATTACAATTTGGTAACAAGTGTTCTGCATGTTGGTGAGGAGCTGGCTGGGACAATAAGGTTGGAGTTCAGGAATTGAAGAGACCAATAGATACGTAGTTATGGGTTGGGTGTGTGGTTTTTCTTAATTTTATTTTATTATTTCATTCTTTTCTTTTTATATTGGTTTTATTGTATTTTTAATCATTGTTAACCAACCAGAGTTGTGGGCCCTGTAGGTAGCTACACAGAGCTTTTAAGCAAAATAATTTTAAAAGATCTATCATGACTGCTTTAAAAACATTTATTTCAGAAATGGTACATGGTACATGGATTCACAGAGGCTCCCAATTATGCATCTCTGCCCAATGAAATATTAAATAATTTAATAGTGGTTAAAACTTGTTTATATGAGATATATCTGGACCTGGTCTTTTTAAATAAGAAACTCTAGTGTCAATTATTTTATTTTGACTGATAATCTATTGGGCAGATTCAATAATAGAAAAACACATTATATATAGGCGAAATATCAACATCTCAATCTAACTAAATGCCTGAGCAATCATCCATGATGTCCATCGTAGTCACTCAGTTTTGAAGGGGAAGACTGGTTCTAAAGAAGAGCTGCAAGGGACTTGGATGCCTTCTAACTAACGAATTGAAAGCAAAACCCAAAATCATTTCAAACCAACCCCTACCAAAGGCAGGCCCGTCCAGCCTGAAACCATTGTTCTGACAAAGACGCTCAGAATTCCGGGGCATAACAATGCTTTCTCTGTTCCTGTTTCTGGCGGCAGCAAGTCAGCATGAAAAAGGAAGACCGGGGAAGAAGGGGCGTTCTGTCTGGACTAAATACCCTCCCCATCACTTAAGCCTCCTCAAACCAGCCCAGGCCTTTCCTCCCTGCAATCCTCACCCGGAAGCCTTTCTCCTTGTCTGCCTTGATCTCCGCATCTAGTTGTTTCAGCGTGGCAGTGAAGCCACGAAACACCAAGTATTCCCGCACCAATTCGTCAACACGCTCCACCGCAGCCGCCATCGCGCCCCCGGCTCGCCGATAAGACGAAGAGACGCCCGGAGTTCCATGCGCCGCCCTACGCTCGCTCGCTGCCCCAATCCTCCTTCTCGTTCCGCCCCTGGGTGTTTTTTCCTTCGCCGCCCAACTTTTTATTACAAATGAATATTGACATTTATTTACAACTTGTGATTTGTTTGGCTTAGACAACTGGGTCTGAGTCTTGAAGTATTTATATCCTCAAAAGACGTTCGTTCCTTTGACTGATTTTTGGTTGAAATGTTAATTTATATTGCTAGTCCCCGCATGATATGCCGTACACTAAATAAACAAATCATGTGACTGAGAATTGGCAGCACTGTTCAGTAAAGAAAACTCATGATTTTGGCACAACCCTCCGTATTTCAGGGTTTAAAGAACCCAGATGTCTCTTAATTAGCTTACCTAATTATGAATTTCCCTTATCACATACAGAGTACGCAAATAAAAAAATATTTCGTGTGGATGGACCCACCAACTTTATTACCTATCCTGTATGCTGTTAACCCATTATATTTTTTTAACATGTACATACAAGGCCTTTTTAAAGCAATTGTCCAGGAGGAGGGGTTGAGATGGTTCTATGCATCTTAGTGTTGACAATGGATTAATATTTTTCATTCAAAAGAACAAAACTAAATTATAAAATATAGTAAGAAATAATTCACTTGTCTGCCTTCTCAGTTACTGGGCTATTGATGCAATTGACACAAACCACTGGACAAAAAAGGAATAGGATGTAGCAAAAAAATTGGAGATGGTACTTTCAGCCTTCAACTTCTGGGCTTCTCAATCTTGAAAAGATTCTGGTATTGCTACATGAATACATTAAAATATAAATCAAGTTTTTAACAGAGCAGACTTCAGGATTTATTGGATTATGGTTGCAAAAAGCTGCTGTAGACTATGTTCTCTATCCAGTTAAGGAGGACTTATGGAATGGAAAATGAACCATCAGTACAATTCAAGAATGGTAGTCATATCATGCACATACAGATTGCAGATAGATATTGCAGATTGAAACTGCATAATTAACTTTAAAATGTTGACCTACGTTTGTCAACACTTTTAAGTTAATTATGCAGTTTCAATCTGCAATATCTATAACAACCAGTCATTAGTTTATTACTGACACCAAGTCAGCAATGATACCTGGTTAGAGCAAAATTAAATTACCCTACTCCTTAAAAAGAAATTATTTTATATATTATTTATTCTTAAATAAGGGTATTATTATAAGTGTTCTTAGAATCTGTATGCTAAGTTCAAAACTTGCAGTACCTCCATAAAAAATGAACTACCATCACTTGGAGAAGATATAATAATGGTGTATTTCTAGACTATTAGTAATTTGTTGTAGGCAAGTTTGTTAAAGAAATAGGGCAGAGTAAAATTAAATGTCTGCTTCAATCTGAGAATTGGCTATGGGTACCTGATATCTATATGAAATCAATTTATCGGCTGCTTTGGTATAACAAGCAAGTAGACCCGGTTTAAACTAAATACGGAGTGCAACACCCTTATTTGATAACACTGTGTACAGTACACACTGCACCTAGAAGCAAACACGTAGAAATCTCCAGGAGCTCCAGTACGGTGTGAAAACAACCCCATATCCTAATATATACCTAATATGTAATAAACAATACACAAATCAAAACTATTTATTTTCCAGGACTCTGAAATCTTCACTTTCTCTTAACTGCTCGTCTTATCTTTCCCGCGTTTTTGTTACCATTTCCGGCACCACCTCGGTCAGAATCTCTTGCTTAACATTCGCGTCTTCCTATTGGAAGTTGGCGAATTCTCCTGCAATGTGATTGGTCATATTATGCGCCGCTAAGTTAATGCTATGGTGAGAGCGTGTGCGGGGATAGTCGGTAGGTGGGTGAGTGGAACTTATGCAAGGGGGAGTGGGCGGTAGGTTTTGGGAGTAACGTGTGAGTGAGTTACGTAACTCTGAAGAGTGTAGTTTTTGTCTCTCGTATTGCAGGGTCGAGTCTGTAAAGACGGGAGAGCGTGGAGTGAGGAACTGGGAGCATAACGTGGGGAAAGAATTGCACTCCTAAGGAAGGTTAGTCAGGCATGCTGACGTTAGAAAACGATGGTGAAAAGAAAGGGAGTTTCTACAGAAGGGGACGGGACGAACCCGGAGAATAGCTGGACGCAGACGGTGGTAGATACATAGAGTGGCTGGTTGTATAGTTAATAGAAAAAGTAGTAAGTTTCAACCTTTTATCTTTCGAAGTCAGGAGGGACGCTGTTACTTGTAATTTGAAAATCCTGGGAAAAACAAGATGAGAAAATGGTAAACGCTGCTATTTCAAATACCACTGATATTCAGGGAATGTTGCCATGTCAGTTCATTGGTCCTTCCAACTTGTCTATGCAGTAGCAGTAATTCTCTGGGATTCAAAAGAAGAAATCTTAGCTCTTTTGCATGCAAAGTGTATGACCAATATACAGGCTATTATTCCCCACTTTTTTTAAATGCCCTAAACACATACCGTATTTAGTCAGAAGCAAGGAATATTTCTCTTTCAATGAGACAACATCAGAGCAAAAAAAGGAATAGATCCAACTGAAACTGCAAGGTGTTTTCTGTTGCCAAATAACAATCAAATACCAGTTGGAAACCCATTAACAAGAGAGGAACACTGCTGTATTGCACCTTGCCTTTTTTCAATGTTTATTTATTTATTTATTATTTGCACTTGTATGCCGCCCCATCTCCGAAGACTCGGAGCGGCTCACAATTAAAATATAATACAATAAATACTTAAAAAACTATTAAATTTAAATACAAGTCCAAATATAATAAACTAAAACCATTAAAACAATCCCAACCCGAGGGGGGGGTCAAAGCCCGGGTTGATCAAACAACCAAGTTTTTAACTCACGGCGAAAGGTGCGGAGGTCAGGGGCCAGGCGGAGCTCCAGAGGCAGTTGGTTCCAGAGGTCAGGGGCCGCAACAGAAAAGGCTCGTCGTCGGGGAGTCACCAATCGGCACTGAGTCGCCGATGGAATCCCGAGGAGTCCTTGCCTATGAGCTCGCATGTTGAAAGTAATCTCTTGCTATTTTAACTAGAAGCCATAAATAGCCTTGTTATCACGTCCTGTGCTAAGCACATTGGGCTACAAACATACTCCACAATTTTTGGAGTCTGAATAAATAGTCTTATTCTCTGTTAATTTATTTAAATCATATTTAAACAATTCATTTGAACTAATATTGTAGATATATTCATTGAATTTGCAGGAAGGATGATTCTTGTATTTTTTGTTACCTCTGGGTCAACAGTATAGCCTGACAGCAAGATTATCATGATTAGAATGAAGCCTATATTCAAATCCATTTACTGAATTATATTATCTAATTAATGTCTATTTGCCTAATTTTTCTAATGAAATTGTGTGTATAAATTCTGGTGTATCATCTTGAGCCTCCTAACAGAAAGACTGAATTTAAATAGAATTTCATTCAAAGACAGCAGCCGATGTTCCTTTACTGTGTCATGCTATGGGTAGATGTTTATATGGTGAATGGGCCGCAGTGGCTCACTTAAGACGCTGGGCCTGTGCACCGCTGAGGTTGGCAGCTCGATTTCCGTGAGCAAATAAACCATGGAGGAACAAGAAAGGAGCCCCCCGCCAAACTGCCTACGGGCATTCAGGCATCCCACGGGTAAAGATAACACCTGAAAAAATTCCTTTCACAGAAGCAGCCAGCCACCTCAATGATCCCTGACTAACACGTGTCATACACTAAATATATATATATATAGAGAGAGAGAGAGCCTTGGTGGTGCAGGCTGTTAAACACCTAGCACTTAGTTCCAGTTGCCTGCAATTAGTGCAGGCTCGAATCCCACCAGGCTCAAGGTTGACTCAGCCTTCCATCCTCCCGGGGTAGGTAAATTGAGGACCCAAGATTGTTGGGGGCAATAAGCTGACTTTGTAAAAATGCCGCTTAGTAATAAGCAGGCATATACAATGGAATGAAGGCTATTGCTGAGCGCATTGGGTTGCGCTCCAAAAATTGTAAGCCACCCTGAGTCTCCGGAGAAGGGCGGCATATAAATGTGAATTAAATATATATATATATATATCAAATGTTTCTTCATAAAAATAATTTTCTGTACATAACATTAGAAGGATTATAATATACTAATAGTTGTAATATGCTAATACAGGTAGTCCTCAACTTACAACAGTTAATTTAATGATTGTTCAAAGTTACAATGTCACTGAAAAAAAGTGACCTATGACTGTTTTTCACACTTAGGACCTTTTTAATATCCCCATAATCACTTGATCAAAATTTGAATGCTTGGAAACTGGTTCATATTTATGAAGTTTGCAATATTCTGCGATAATGTGATCACCTTTTGTGACCTTCTGACAAAGTCAATGAGGAGGCCAGATTCACTTAACAATGTGTTATTAACTACTGCAATGATCCACTTAACAACTATGGCAAGAAAGGTCATAAAATGGGGCAAGATTCACTTAACTGTCTCACTTAGTAACAGAAATGTTGGGCTCAATTGTAGTCATAAGTCGAGGACTACCTCTATAATACAATATATTCTGGTAGGTTGGCCCTTTCACATTTGGATGACTTTCTGTTTAGCCACCTACTTTTTATCATTTGAATGAACACAGCCTGTATGAGTTTATTTTCTTGTGCAAATTCAGAAAACTATTGATTAATCAAACCTTGAGTAAGTGTGTCATGTAAATATAGTCTCAAGGTCTCCAATGCAGGCTATATTTATTTAATTGTTGCTAAATTGTAATTGCTAATTGGGTATTAGAGTTACCTAAAAATACAGTAAAATAGGTGAAAAAAATTAATAAAACAACAGATAAAACAACATTTTAAACCAGCAGAGACAACACATATAAAAAAACAAAGAATTAACCATTTTGAATTTTTGCCAAGTGCTCCCCTGGAATAATACACATGCTAGGCAGACCTCAAACTAGGAGAGTATTAATGAAACTGTCCATTGCTGACAACAACCTCCTATTACACCTCAACATATGAAGGCACTCAAAACAAGGTGTTTAATAATCTTGAAAATTGGGAAGAAATTTGAAGGAAAATGTGCTTCATTCAATACTGTATTGTCTCAAGCTATAAGATTCTGCTTAGGTTAATGACAACAATTTGCACTAGGCATGAAACCAGTCTAAATGCCAGTTAAAAAAAACATAAAATGGTTCTAGTGCTCAATTCTTGATAATGTTTTGCCTGCATATTTTGCACTTACAGGTTTTCAGTCTAGGCACGAGCATACCGAGTTCAAAAGAAAAGGCAAGAGTTCATAAAGTCCACAAGTCAGGTATAGTCCAAAGTCCAAGGTATGAGTCTAAAATCCATTAAGAAGAAGTCCAAAGTCCAAACTCATGGTCAAACGCAGCACAGTCCAGAACTGAGGAAAATTCATGAAGGCAAGCATGCACATGGCTGGAGAATGGGCAGTTGTTTTCAACAACCCCCTGTTCTACTTGCCCAACTAAATACTTGCCAGTGTAGCTTATTAGGAGGGGTGAGGCTGCCTCCTCGCAAGTATCCTTGCTGGCCTCCATTGAGCCTGCCTTTGTTCTGCCCTGCGTGTCCGCGGATCAGGTGGAGGAGGCAATTCCTCATCCAAACTGGCCAGCTGCAGCTGTCCACCTTCTCCACCCTGCACTTTCAAGAGGCCCTCTGAGCTCTCCGGCTGCAGCTGTGCCTCTCCTTTTCTTCTCCAGCTTGGAGTTCATCTGGTTGCCCCTCCAGTAACCTCTCTGACATGCCCCCAGCCTCTCCATTCCTGGTTTGGGACCCTCAGCAACTTCCCAATGCTGCTTCGCATACATACCCCACCAAAGTCCTCATAGCTGGCTCTTCCTCATCGTCCAATCGGACAGCAAGGAAGTCATCGTACATATGTTATCTGTAAGAGCAAGAAGAAAAATAGATTACCTAAACTTTATTAAGTAAACTCAAAACTGAAACAGGCTGACCTTATGCCATGAGCTATTTTTCTACCTGTGACATATACCTTTTAGCACCACCCAGCCATTATGGAGGCAGTAGAAAGTTTCTCATTATTGCTATATCAGCACCAAGATGGCTGGATGTCTGTAGGACAGGGGTCCCCAAACTCTTCAGCTCTTTGACTGCTTCATAAAATTTCAGAGTGTCATTGTGTGCCCCCCAAAAAAAAACATTATATGAAAATGTAATAAATACTAGTGTAACTAATAGTACTATGAATAAGAACAGCAATAATAGATAGACCTGCCTTGGTGGTGCAGGCTGTTAAATGCCTAGAACTTAGTTCCAGCTGCCTGCAATTAGTGCAGGCTCGAATCCCACCAGGCTCAAGGTTGACTCAGTCTTCCATCCTCTCAGGGTAGGTAAATTGAGGACCCAAGATTGTTGGGGGCAATAAGCTGACTTTGTAAAAATGCCGCTTAGTAATAAGCAGGCATATACAATGGAATGAAGGCTATTGCTGAGCGCATTGGGTTGCGCTCCAAAAATTATAAACCGCCCTGAATCTTCGGAGAAGGGCGGGATATAAATATGAATAATAAAATAAATAAATAAAATAAATAAAGCACTGGAGTCATTATTTGGCATCAAGATATAACAAGCGAAATGACAAAATATTAAGATTTAAGCATTTTGACCTTTATAACAGTGAAAATGTTGAACATGCATATATTTTCATCTAATTTTGGCCATCTTATTCATCCTTGTTGCATAAATATAAGCAACTAAAATGAATTTTGTTCTAAGTCACTCATAGTGACGCTATAACATTAATACAGCAAGAAACCATAGGCTTCACATTATGCGTGTTTAGTGTAGGTATTATCTTTCAGGTTTTGATGGAGATATCTGGAGACTACAGCACCCCATATGTCAGAGTGACTCCTAAATACCATACTCGTCTGCAAGGTATAGAGCCGCAAGTGGGCAAAAGGCGCTTATCTCAGGCACGTCATAGAGCTACTTTGGCAGGGCTGTTCAACAACTTACGAGAAACTGTATTTTCGCAGCAAGAAAATTCTGTCTCAAAGGTACAGAAATAAGTATGCGAGTCTAAACGTGAAAAAAAATTAAATACAGTAAGAATAATACTTAGTAATCAATATTATTCTTGCTGTATTATTCACATGTTCTTACAATGCTGTTTTTAAATTTCATTTATGAAATTAAAGCTGTCATGGATGTTTGATTTAGTGCTTATTCCAATTTTGTTTTAAATGTAGGGAATTGTCCTCTGTGTGCTAGAATTATATCTCTTGAGTAAGAGCAAACAGCCTTTTTAATAAAGAAGTAAATACCATGGCAGAATGCCAACTCACAAAAACCCTGCCATGACAGACGTAGCAATCCATTTTTTAAAAAATATATTTTTATTTATTAAATTTATTTGCCACCCATCTCATTTCAAAGCGACTCTGCTTGTCCACTACTAACCAAACATTTAGCAAAAGGAATCCCAAGGTTTCTCTTTTCAGTGTCAAACTATTGCTGCACATAAATAATATTACAAATGAATGCTTTGCTTTACTTTACAACATGCTATCTTCCTATTTTACTTAGTAAAATAATCTTTCTTTAAGTCAGATGTCAGGGAAGTTGGTAGACACCAAGAGTCCTTCTTTTGGATTAGAGCTTTGAGCTAGCAAGGTGTGATGCAGAATGTGATATGGAAATATGGATTTATAATTTGGTTTCTTTCTGGTTGATGACATTTTGGTATCTTAATTTATAAGCCCGTTCCATACTGTTTAATGTATTTTTTTAAAAAGATCAAAAGCAAGATTGATTTACCCAGTGCACTTAGCACAATAAAAAACATGTTAGAAAAACAAATATATACCCAGGCACAAATATACATTTTAATCTATTGCTGAGATGATTGAGGTATGTGCAAAGTCAAAGCAAAATCTTCAGTCTGTAAAAAATAGGTACTTTAGAGAACGCACCTCCAAACTGAAAGAATAATTTAGGTTTAATGAAGAAACTATTTTTTTCTGATAAAAGTATCTAGTTCTTGTCATAGAATGAGGTTTCCTGGAATAATTAAATACAATAGAAGCAGTCCTCAACTTACAACAGTTCATTTAAACTTACTCAGGAGGGAAAAAGTGACTTATGACTATTTTTCACATTTATGACCTTGGTAGCATCTCCATGATCACATAATCAAAATTCAGACACTTGGCAACCGGTTCATACTTATGACTGTTGCTATGTCCCAAGATCATTAGATCCCCTTTTGTAACCTTCTGATCAGCAAAACCAATGGGAAAGCCAGATTTATTTAACAACCATGTTACTAACTTATCAATTACAGAGATTCTCTTAACAACTGTGGCAAGAAGGGTCATAAAATGGGGCAAAACTCACTTAATAAATTTCTCACTTAACAGAAAATTTGGGCTCACTTGTAATCATAAGTCAAGGACTACATGTAGACTATCCTCTCATATTATTTCCAAGCCTCTTGCTTCTCAAGTTTTAATCTCCTTCCTGATTGACTTATTTATTATACTTAGTGTAAGTAGATGAGAATACAGATAGTCCTTAACTTACAACCATTTGTTTAGTGACTGTTCAAAGTTACAGTGGCACTGAAAAAAACTGAATTATGGGCATTTTTCAACTTACAACCATCGCAGCATCCCCATGGTCACATCAAAATTTACACACTTGGCAACTGGCATGTATTTATGACGGTTTAATGCCATATTATCACATGTTTGGAAGTTGGCCTCGAAATCCAGTTAATTAATTAGCTAACCAATTAAATGAATACATGAATATTAGCCTATTCAGAATGCATACGATTGGCTCTGTTTTTTTTGTTTAGTCTCAAGTTTTATGCCAAGCTAAGAATTATATTCAGGAATTGGAGCAAACTTTGGAAAATCTGTTGAAGATGAAAGGTACTATATGGAAGTGCTCATTAAATCTTTTTCCTCTGCTATATTCTTGTTGTTTCTTTAAAAAAAATAGATTAGTGGCAAAGTTATAGAATCATTATAAGGCTGGAACAAAAGAAGATGAATCTTTTCCATCTCATATTTGTTGGAAGGAAGTTCCAACAACAGAATTATCAGAAGGTGGGAAGGGTGTGCTTAAACTCTAAAAATTTTCAGGTAGATTTCCTTCCATGTTTGATATTCAGTGAGCATTCATAAAAGTTAGACTCTGACTTGATCTCACTGTGGGGAACTTTACAGACTATTGAGTTTTTCTTGTCAGCAATATGAAAGTGATCTGGCACTGCTTTCTTCCAGAAAATACTTTGAATTCCTGATCTAGTTTTCTCAAGACCTGGCTTTGTCATCAGGCCTCAGTGTCTCAGACAGATAAGATCTCAAGGCTGCTTCATTATTGACTGAATCTCGTGTGTGTGTCCGTGTGTGTGTGTCCGTGTGTCCTTATATGACTGACATACTTTTAATTCCTTTTCCCCCCACATGGCCAGAGTCCTTTCTTGTGACATGGGTGGCCGTATAAATTAAATAAATCTGTGGTCTTGAGATTTTTTTGGTGATCTCCTACCCAAATACTAATCTGAAGAACTCTGCTTAGTCTTTTTTAGATCAACTAAGATTGAATAGGTGCTGAACTTGATATAAATATATATTTACCCAAACCAAAAAAAGGAAGCACCAAAATATCTCTTCAGAGGAATGGACAATTTTGAAGGGCAATGTCATTCATTCATTCATTCATTCACTCATTCAGCCAGCCAGTCAGTCAGTCAATCAGTCAATTTCTATCATAGCATATCTCAATCAATGACTGAGCAGCTTACAATTTAAAAAAAATATTTTACAATTAAAATACTAAAATCTTTTAAAACTGTATATTTGTTATCCGTAGCTGTTATCCTATATTTGTTAAAATGTTCCCCATTGTTTAGATCAGACACATGTTTCTCTTTTTTTATATGATTCAAATTCAGACAATATTACAAGGTGGCAAAATTTGTCTTTGCCACTATGCTTACCAAGAAAGGAAAGGTGATATAAAAGTTGATCTATAGATTAAGTCCAGTTTTGCTCTTCTGTTTTAAATCTTACATTTTTTGTGCGTTTTGTTATTTGTTGTGTTTGTAATGGTTTCTTTTTATATTCCTAGTTTTGGGCTGAAATAAAATCTCTATTTTTCCCATTCTCAGATATGTTTTATTAAATACAACTGTATTTGGATCAAAGAGAACTCTATTCACTTTCTTTTTCCATTATGACATTCAATTCATTGCTCATGTCATCATTTTCCAGCCTAATTTTTTAGTTCTTCAAGCTGCTATTTATGAGTGATTTATAAATAAATCACATGTTGTGATTAGCTTTTTCATAACCTATTATCAGGTGGCCTTAGCTGAAAATATGAGAAACTGAAACTTCTTCAGAGAACATCTGTGCTCCATCAATGAGCTATAGCCCCTCCCAAAATATAGCTAGGTCATCCATAGAACTTTCTGCCTTGTTGCTTATATAATATTTGTTGCCATTATATTATCTGTTTGTTATATTGATTGAAATTAAAAGTTTGGATTATTTTATTAACATACTTCATGTGTATTGTTTGGACAGCAACACAATATTAATACTAGTAGTGATAAAAGTACAAACAAACAATAATAAAGATAATAGCTCTGTTTTTTAAAAAATATTTTCCTACAATACTTTCTTCAAATGCATTTGATTATATTCAAATTTCAGAATATGCCTATTAGTAATGGATGTTCTTTCTGTTGCCAACAGAAGTTTTAAATCTGGAAGATGGCAATCCATCCAGTTTGGAAGATGTAAAGGAGGAATATGTCAAGATGTATTTCAACAATCATAGGTTACAAAATTTAAACTTTCTGAAAGCATCCCTTTTAAATATCTCAAATAAGCCTGTGAGCTTCAGAAAATAATTACATTTCTATCCTATGAAATTTGCATGGACTTACAGTCTTTACTGAGTTGCAGAAACAAGAGGAAGGAAAATTAGAGTGAAAGAGATTTTGAAAGTGGGATTTTTAACACGATGAATCTCAGTCCCACCTTTTTATGCTTGTTTCTCTTTATTCTCATTGTTTATATTGTTTCCCCACATGGTTTCTGTAGCCTAGTATATTTCTTGAAAAATAATTAATGCTAAACAAAATTTGTTGACTTCTCAACACATGTTTATGACAAAAAAATGGACTTGGGTAACCCTTCCATTTATTTTGTAGCATCATACATTCTTCAGATGTTTTGAGTCAAAATGGCACCACAGTCTGGTACGTGATCCAAGAACATGAGAAACCAATTGTAGAAGAAGATGTAAGTCAAAGGCTAACACAGTCATCAGCTACCTCTTCTCCTGATCTCATGGAGTTTGAACGGTACATGAAGAAATAAGATATTTCTCCTTTTGATCTGATTCAACAAATAATGTTATATAGGGTTAAATTGCTTGAGTTAGTCTAAGTAAGTTTATGTTACATTTATGTTATAGTATAGCTTAGTGAAAAGGTTCATTTGTGTCATGTTATTCAAGAATCCTAGTCAACAAAGTGACATTTGCTTTTTTTATAAGTTTTATTAAAAGCTTTAATTTAGAATAAAAACAAACAAGAACCAATATTGAAGGGAAAAAGAGAAAAAATGAGGGAAGAAAAAAGCAGAAACAAAGATGCAGAAATAAAAGAAAAAAGATGTAACAATAGCTCCAAATAAGCTGGAAATGCTTATTGATACAAATTGCAAGCCACTACTTAACCTGAACTGCTTCTGAAAAATGCATGTTCTGTTTCTGTTGTTCTTAAATGTGCATATCACATAGTATGATCTTGTATACCTATTACATGGCATAATATGTTTTACAGCAAGCCACCTTTTTTCTGGGAGATGAAGTGGGGACAGAATAACTATGGAATATGACCAGCAGGTGGTGCAAACATGTTTCAGTTACACAACTTGAGGCATTTCTTAATTAACCTATATATTTTTTTCAGAGGTGGCAAAAATCAGTACAAGGATTTGTTTCTTAATCCATGACCTATAAAATTATTTTGTGATTTCTTGTCTCATTCCTTCCCTTTTACAATGATACTTTCAAAGCAATTATGATCACCGTTTTTATAATAATGCAAATTTTTCATATTCTTCAAGATGTTAGTGAATTTGCTTATATTTATTTTCTAATTCCACAGTTAGTCTCCTAATTAATTCCTGTTTTTTTAGGTTATACTTAAATAAACCCAAATGCCATCCAACAAATCATAATTTGTTTAATAATATAGCAGAAAGCAAAGTAAGAATCGGGACAGAATCATATAAAAGGAATTCCTTCCTCATTTGGTAAAGGTCTATTAACTCAAAGATCTTATCTTCAATTTGTTTGTACTATGATGCATTTATTTTTCCCCCAGCTATCCACCGTATTTTTGAGTTTTCTCCAATATCAAAAGCACTAATACTTTTATTCTGTGTCAGTACAAATTTGGCATCCATAGAGCGTCACAAGAAAAACTATTGACACTACAATTCTAATTTTTATAGGTCACAGTAAGTGTAGACATCAGGGAAGAAGGAACAGATGATCAGGTCTCTGAGTATCTTTTCCAGACTTTCATTGTTGCCTTGTGAGGTGCCACTTTGTAATATATTTCTAGTTGTTTTACTGTTAGTAGTCAATCCCAAAAAACAAAAGCTATCCACCACTTCAATTTTATTGTCAGTTCTAATGTTGGTAACTGTGCCTGTTATCATTAGTTTGGTCATTTTTTGTATTTAATCTTAGTCTATTATCTTTTGCTTTTGGGCTGGCCAAATGAGAATTTCAAGGTTTCATCCCAGTGCCTGGAGACTGTCTGTCTTTGGATGGGGAAGAACCATTTCCAAGTCAGGTCTACAAAGACTGAATGGCTGAGGGGCGTGTGTGTCTTTGAGCAGCCCAGATCTTGAATATTCTGTCTGTGACCTTGGCTGGATTAGATGTAACTGTATGTGACAGGCAGGAAAAAGAGATGCTTCCTAGGGTAGCAGTTGCCAACCGGTGGGCCGTGGTTCACTGGCGGGCCATGAGAAAATTTTGGTGGGCCGCAGAGAAATCTCACTCCCAGAGCACCCCCCCCAAAGCAATTAATCCAGGCTGCACAGAAACACAAGGCTGCACCATCCACATGGCCCGCGGGAACTCTCCCCGTCCATTCACTCCTTACCCAGCAAACTTGCCTGCTAAATTGCTATTTTTCCTTTTTCCAACCATCAGCTGTTCTGCTGTGCCGGGAGATTTAGATTAGCTAGGAAGCAGGAGATGGTTGGATTTCTTGCCTTCTAGCTAGTCTTTAGATCTTCGGCTCTACTTTTAAGCCAAGCCGAACCTCCCTTAGGACTGAAGGTTCTATTATTCAGTGCAGACTCACAGCAAGCAAATTTGAGAGACTGAGCTAGCAGATGGCAGATAGATAGATCACTGAATGATTTTGTGAGCAACTCAATCTGCCTGCCTGCTTTGCCTGATTTTGGGTAAAAGTTGCTCTTTTTTTATAAAAAATTCAATATTTACATACATGGTGTGCTGTGAGTTAATTTTGTGAGTTTGCTTGCAAGCAAATGTTATGAGTTTGCTTGCAAGCAAATTTTATGTTACAGACTGAGCTAGCCAATGGCAGATAGATAGATTTCTGAATGAATCTGTGATTCTATGAGCAACTCAATCTGCCTGCCTGCTTTGCCTGATTTTGGGTAAAAGTTGCTCTTTTTTTGTAAAAAAATTCAATATTTATATAAATATTTATATTATTTACATACAAGCCATGCCCAGCCAGTCACATGACCACCAAGCCACACCCACAAATTAGGCCACACCCACAGAACCGGTTAGTGGTCCCTGGGATTTAAAATTATGAGTTTGGTGGTTCCTGAGGTCCAAAAGGTTGGCGACCCCTGTCCTAGGGAACAGACACAAGAGCAAAAAACCCCTTAGTAACTAGTTAATTAGAGAAAGAAACAAGAAGGACCAACTCTTAAGTGATCAGATTGCAAAACGATTGTGGGAGATTTGTACTTTCAGATTTGCAAGATTCTGTAGTGTAGCCTTAACAATAAAGCAGAATTAGCTTATGGGGTCGTGTTTCTGGTTTTCCTGATAAATGGTAAGCAATTTGGGGATATTCCTGAACTCACAGCTCCTGTTGGCCTTTTCCTAGATTAGAGCCTCTTCTGACAATCATCCAATCTCACAATTTAACTGCAATATATTCTACATAGGGATGTCCCTAAAGACCACCCAAAAGTTTCAGCTGGTCCAGAATGCAGTGGTACAGGCAGTGGTAGTCATACCTTGGTATCCCATACAACACTTCTGCTTTGTGTGCTGCACTGGTTGCCATTTTACTTCTGGCTGTGATTAATTGTGCTGGTCCCTATCTATAAAACCCTACCTACCATAAGGTCTGATAACTTGAGGGAGCGCCTGCTACCCATAGTATCTGCCCAGTTGATTTGATCTGACTTGGTTGGCATGCTCTGTTTGGCATGTTTGATTAAACAAGACCATCTGTTGATATTCAAAATCATGGCTCCTCCATATCAGTGCCTGCCTTCTGGGATGCGATTCCTCTCAAGATCCAAACAGGCCACACCCTGTTGATGTTTCAAAGGGCCTTGAAGACGCAACTCTTCATCCAGGCCCTTAGCAAGGATGAATGATGCTCTGTTGGATTATGTTGGTTTGTTTCTTTTTTGTTCCTGTCTGGTTCTTGTCACATTTACCATTTTCACTTTCATTTTTATCTCTTGTCTTTTTCTTGTTTTTAATATTTCATTTGAAAGCTGCTGGGAGTCTAGTGGCATATAAATGTAATAAATAATTATTATCCCCATTGTTGTACTGTGCTCCTTTATTGTCATTACTAAATGTTGAGATCATTTACATTTTCAGCTATCAACTTGAAATATTTTAGAATTTTATGAAAAATAAATAATTACATGCTGGCAGTTGTTCTGGATTTTATTTTGGTTATATTCATTTTGTGAGGTCTCATCATAATTATATTTTATTCTGTATAAATCATGGTTGCAAGGTATGTGTGTTTAATATTTTGAGTTTGATTTTATGTGGCAAGCTTGTTGTTTCCATGAACAGCAAATATAAGAAATGGCAGTAAAAACTTTATGTTTAAAACAGGAACTCCATTTACAGCAAGAGTTATCTTGATTTTCTCCTTCCATGAAATGTTTTAGAAAGCGACCTCTTGAATGTTGATTATGATAAAAGCATACACTACCATTTTCTTGTCCTTTTATTCGTTTGCTGCAGAACATTAGCAGCAGATAATGTTGACATAGAATATTAAGTGGTTTAATTAAGGATGCAATTATTGAGTAACAATTTTCTGCAGATATTGCCTTGTCAGGCACTCTAGATAGAAAATTAATTTTCCAAATTATTTGATAATTCTCATCAGTTTTGTTCTCTGACACTTTATTTTCTGTAGTTAAGCCATTATTTTAGCAGTGCAGCTAAAGTAGCGATCTTCCTTGTCAGGCCTCTAGTATTTGTGACCTTTGGTATTTTGAGTTGAAACATTGAAAATAATTATTAATCAACATATAGGCATATTCATTTTGTATTATCTTTTTTCATTATGTAAGCCATCCAGAATCATTGCAACCGTGAAATAGGCGGCATATAAATTTAATAAATAAATATCAGAGTAGTCTCTTCAATATAGAGCAGGTTATTTCTTCAGTTTTAAAACTGCAGTAATTTTCTAATGCAGCTTCTCTCACATTTTCAGATAAGGAGATAATATACAGTATAGCCTTATCTTACCTTATTCTTTTGCCAATTAGATCCAGTCTGTTTCATCATATTCTGTGGCGTCATATTTGTGCATAAATTTTGCATGAAGATAGTGAGATGTTCTGTTAATCCCGTTTTTCTAAAGATATTTAACAGGTTGATATGGATTACACAATCAAAAGGCTTCTATAGACAATGAATGGTACACTGACATTTGGGTGGTATTTTTTTATTCTCATTTTTTCCAAAATATATCTGCAATAATATCGCCCTCTTCTAAAACCAATCTGAACAGCTGAATAAGAGTCTAATTTGTGTTGGATGATCCTAAGCATTATTTTGCTAGCATGTCAATTTATTGTGTGGCAGTTTTACAATCCCTTAAGGATCTTTTCTTTGGTACTGGTATGTAGCCTGACATCTTCCTACAGGTTGGCCATTGTGTTCTCCACATTTTCTAGCATAATTCAGTTAGAACTTTTACTGATTCGTCTTAATTGCTTGCTATATTTTTGAAGATTTTCCATCAATTCTTACAGCTTTCCAATTTGATAATAGAGTGTTGATTTAACTTGGTATTCTAGTAAGTATGAATATCTTGGATGTCTTGGATGTTGACATCTGTATTGTACAGAATTTCAATGTACTCCTTCCTTATATGTTTGATTTCTTTGAATCTGTCTGTTGACATCATTAGCAAATCAATTAGATGTTAGACCCTCTTTCTAGTTTAATAAATCTTTTGGAAGACTTTCTTTGGTTTTCCATGTCTGTTTCCATCTTTGATGTCTTTATAGATATTATAATACTATTCCTTCCCTAGGCCATGTAAATTTTTGATTAGAGCCTTCCAGAAAGTTTCGTCTTTCTTGGTTTTTGTCTTCTTTTTTCTAAAAATTTCTACTGTCTGTTTCAAACATCCAGTTCAGTTTCTTCTATTTCTTGATCGTAGACAGTCTCTTCATACTTTTTATTAACAGCTTATTTGATTTCATTCCACGGTGCCTCTGGCTCCCATCAATAAAGTTGAGGACTCTTGAAAATGGTGGATATACAATGTTCCATATCATATTGTGGAAACTGGTTTAACTCTGTCTTGGAATTTGCACATGAGTAAAGAGCCCCGGACCACATCTTTGCTGTTGTAACTGAACTCTTCCATCTGCTTGCGCCAATAATATGGTCAAATGTTTGGTGATGTTCCCAAGGCCATATAATCCAACTAAATGTCGTCCTTATTGTTTCCAGCTTTAGAATTCCACTTTTCAATCATAAGCAACATATCCTGTATGTGTGTTCTGTCAATTTCAGATTGAATTTGACCATGAAATTTGTCAACTTCTTCTGCATCAGTAGTTAGGGCCAAAAGTTGAATAATCTTCATATTAAAGAGTTGTTCATGAAATCTATTTAACTGCATTGTACCAAAGTGCTGTCTCTGTACACTCTTCATGACAAAAAAACAATGGCACCCCTTCTTCATTTTTCATGTTCTGAGCAATAAACAGTATGATCTTCTGACTGAATGTGCCTGATTCCCATCCATTTCAATTTAGTGATGCCCGAAGTGTAGTCAGCTTATTGCTCTATGCCTGTTAGATGCCATCCAGACGATATTGTGAGAGATGTCTCCTTTCCTGTTTCATTCCAGATACTTGTATTTTTACAAGCAGACTGTAGACTTGTTGGTTGACAATGCAGTTGTAAGCCCAGAAGAAGTTATGCTCCCCGTGGTCTCCACAGCTGTTTCCCATCTGTGGCAGGGTCTCCCAGAAGAGAGGAAGGACAGTGTTTTGGACTACTGTAGTCAAAGACAGAATTTCATCTCTGAGATCAAGACAGCGTCTCAAGAACCTGCCTGTACTGATGAGAGCAGTGTGAGAGACAGTGGAACCAATAGTCAGGAAGCCAGTGGTTCAGTGGTGTCCACACCAGAGGAGGTGAGAATTGGTGTCTTCTATGATTGTAGTTGAACAGTTAGTTAAATGTATCCTTCTAACATTTAAAATTGCTGAGTCTCTATTTCTTCAGTAATAAAAGGGAGGACAGTATAATAATTTCTAAAACCACCAGGAAATACTATGGCTAAACTAGCAATAAATATAGATCTTGACAATAACTTTCAGAAATGGTTCAAAAAACAGCTCCAATTTAAAAAAAAAAAGATTTCTCTAGAGTAAATAAAATTGTAATCAAAGCAACCTATATAATATAATAATCTTAATTACAGCACAACCACATTTGGTCTTTTCAGAATGTAAGCTCATGCCACGTCATTGCTTTATTCACCAGTTAGCTCATATTGGTGATAATTAAAACATATTGTTAGGAACCAGATGAAATATGTGATTGGTAGATTAGATGGAAAAACTACAAAGCCCCATTTATCAACTAGTATTTATGTGGGTTTCTCCATTAAATCCATGGGACATAATAGGCTTTGGGAAGGATATTATTATTTTTAATTAAATAGGTTCCAGAGAAACTAATTCCTGTCATAATGTCTTATGCCCTAAAATGTTTTGACAGTGCCTTTTCCTGTTACACTTGTTAGCAAAGCAGCACTTGTGGGGTGTCACTATAAACAGCAGTTTCAGAAAAAGAACATCTAATAAGGAGGCTGAGAGTAATTTAGTTATTTCCTTACACTGTTGGATTCTTCTTGAACAATCTTAATTACAACCAAGCTAATTGAGAACATAAATAGAGATTAATAAACTATAACCTCCTTAATAATTAGAAATTATCCTAAACTATAAACCATAAAATAAATGTTCTTGGGTAAAAGTTATTAACTGTTTTTAAAACTTTGCTGAAAAAATAGTGCATAACAATTATGCGTACCAACCAGTTTCATCTTAGAATAACCAAGTGCTGCACTCCTTACTTATTTAGAAATCATTCGAATAAATGCTAGTCAACAGCAAGAATTTAAAAAGAGATTTCTTGTATGATGCTTTTGGATGTAATGTCCAGAATGCTTTCTCTTTTAGATCCTCTTTGAAGATGCTTTTGATGTGGCCACTAGTTTTCTTGATAGAAATGAAACACAAGAAATATCCAGTCAAAGGTAATGGTTTTAACTAGATAAATTGCTATGTTGATATATAAGGCAGACTAAAAGAAAGAACAGTAACAAGTTAATTTTCTGGAACAATAATACAGTAATAAGTGTCTAAAGAATTTGCCTGTTTACTTATCAGGTTGAAATTCAACACTGTCTAATCAAGTGACCATAAGTGAGAGAATAGCACATAATCTGGGAGATGTGTTTTTATAGAACAGGGATATAATTTTATAGAACCAGTTTGGAAATAATGTGATTAACTAAAAAACAGGGGCAACCTTTTGCAAAATACTGTAAGTGTTCACTGACTTTCTCTTAAATGTCATTGTTGAAGAGTGCAAGAATAGATGTTTCTTGTGAGATCAAACTGACAGATAACCCATGATCACCAGTACTACTATGTTTGGTGTGTAAACGTTCAGTGCTATAGACATGCCATCCAAGTTGAGGATCTTGCAGTATATACAAGGGGCTCTGATTTGAGAAATATGCATTACTGGGATAGAGATGACAGGAAGAACTACAGTGGAAAAAGATGCATTAAAGGAAAGAAGATTTGGAATGTTCAACTAGCTCAGAATAATTATTTGTTCCTATATGTCTGGGATATTCATTGCCTTGGTCAATGTTTCTAAAAGACATTGCACTGAGAAGATTATAAGGCCATATCCACATAGTCTCCTGATCCTGCCACAAGCACCTTCTTGTCCCGGTGTTCTTATACCTTGGTCTGTATTTCAAGGCAGCCTATAGCTGGGGTAGCTGAAAGAGGTTTTCTAGAAGTTATGCTGTGTAATATTCTGCCTCAAGACTCCACATGCAGACAATATATGGCACATGAATGCTCATGGGGAAGGCAGCCTAAAATCACATGTTCCAGCTGGTTCCACAAGTTTCCTTTAGAATGCAGTATTGCAGGCTGATTCTGCCCACTGCTAGGGGTTCAATCCTGACCAGCTCAAGGTTGACTCAGCCTTCCAACCTTCCAAGGTCAGTAAAACGAGGACCCAGATTGTTGGGAGCAATATGACGACTCTGTAAACTGCTTAGAGAGGGCTACAAAGTGCAATATAAGTCTAAGTGCTATTGCTAGTGTTATTGTTATTTCCTGTGGGACCATGCCCCCTCTGCCCCTCAGCCCTCTTTTTGCTGTGAAGGTAATTAATCCTCCAGGTCCAACAGCCATTTTTTATTTCCTTTAATGGACAAATTGCTTGACCAGTTGCCGACATCCCCCAAAGGTTGTTGGAGTGTGTCAGAGGTTGATGATCAGCTGACAACATACAGAGGTTACACATTTAGTTATCCTTATGAAGAGACCAAAAAAAACCTACTGAGCCAGCAACATGTTGATTGTGGCTTTCTACACACTGGCTTTTGTCTGCCATCAATTGTGAACTCTGGCATGGCAGGCTGAAGGGGGCAGTGATGCAGACCTGCTCAGGTGGCACTACAAAGGAACTCTTAGGGAGCAGCCTAATTTCAGGAGGCATGGGTTTCCATTAATACCGGCACCGCAATGAAAGCAAAGCTGGACAATTATGTGAATTTCTTTTCAGTCAAACCTGTAATCATGCAGGCCTTTATATGCACTTTCTTAAGGTAAGGACTTGCTTTCTCTTCCACGCAATTGATAGGAGGCCTCAGCATAGATTATTTTGTTTGCAGCTCAACATTCACAGTCTGTGCTTCAGATAGTCAAGAGGATAACCATCGTCTCTACTTGCAGATCATAAGCTTCTTGACAAATGTGTATTTTGCTAGCACACAACCATCACAGGTATGATTTTGCAATGTGCTTGAAGCAAACTTTGTTAGGAACGTTTCTTATGTTGTGGAAGAAGTACAAACTCTGTCAAAAAGACATTGAAGCAGTTGGGAAAAGTTGAAAGTGACTAATGCACAGTGATGATAAATCACTTTAAATCTACTTTCAGAATCCCATAATTATGTCATTTCTCAGCTACTCATGTGGTAACAATTTTCAACTGAAATTGCCCTTGAGTTAGGATTAGGTTTGATAATTACATGTATGTGGCTATGCAGTTTTCTTGGCAGTAGTAATGAAATGATTTACTATCACTTTCTGGGATTTTCCTCCTCACTTTAGCCTACAACCTTGAAATTTCCTGGTAATCCCTCACCCAAGAGCCTTGGTGGTGCAGGCTGTTAAACACCTAGCACTTAGCTCCAGCTGCCTACAATTAGTGCAGGCTTGAATCCCACCAGGCTCAAGGTTGACTCAGCCTTCCATCCTCCCGGTGTAGGTAAATTGAGGTCCCAAGATTGTTGGGGCCAATAAGCTGACTTTGTAAAAATGCTGCTTGGGGCGGGGGCAAAAAAGCCCTAGTAATAAGCAGGCATATACAATGGAATGAAGGCTATTGCTGAGCACATTGGGTTGCGCTCCAAAAATTGTAAGCTGCCCTGAGTCTCCAGAGAAGGGCGGCATATAAGTATGAACTTAAAAAAAAAGTGCTAACCACCATCAAACCTGCTTATCTTCCAAACCTAAAAAACATCAGCCAAGTTCTGCCACCATCTACAGTGACATTTTTGCTCAGTCATTCCTTGAGTTGTAAATTGAGACCCTTCTTAAATCTCTGGAGAACTGTAGCGTAATTAAATTGAGCATTTGAAGGGAAAGGGGATTTACTTACGCTCCATAAGTAGTATAAAAAGTTGACATTTGCTTGAAGTTATTGAAGATCATGTCAAATATATATTTCATTGATAAAATACTCAATCCCCAGATCTTTTAAGGCACACTGTTCGTGGGAAAACCACAAGGAATTAAGGAAAGCAAAATTGTATAAATGAAGGTATTTAGTAAGGGAAAAAAGTAGAAGTGCAGTGGTGTGGTTTAGAGCAATTGGCACTTGATGCCTAAATATGTGGCCATTTGATTATGGGCCTCTTGACATACTGGGACCCTTAAGATGACATTATTTAAGGAAGGGACCCTGTATGCCAGGGGTGTCACACTCAATTTCATTGAGGGCCGAATCAGGGTTGTGTTTAACCTCAGTGGGCTGGGGCCTGGCCAGGGTGGGCATGGCCAGCTCTTTGTCACTCATCAAGGCTCCATTTTCAGCCATGACAGCCTCCTGCAGCCCTCTGCCAGTGAAAATGGAGTCTAGGAGGCCCGCACGTGGCCCTCCCAAGCTCTGTTTTTGTTGGCAGAGGCACTGCAGGCTGGTCCTTCACTGTTTCCAGGGCGGGCCCACGCGCCTTGAGTTTGACACCCCTGCTGTATGTGTTTACTTTATTCAAGTGTGTGGAATGGATAGATATTTTTTGGAAACAGACATTCCACAAATTACCCAATCCTATGTCCTGAAAAGGCTTCATTTAAATAATCGGGCACTATGAACTGCAACCAAAACTTATTGGAAATCACACAGCTGGTGAGGCAAAAATATCACATGGCCACAATAAACTTATATCTTCCCATGGTGCTGCATTCTGGATCATTTATGACTGCTGGGTGGTCTTCAAAAGGCAGCTTCACATAGAGCAGTAATGAGCAATTATTAGCAATAAATGAAGAGTGTAGGAACACAAAGTAAACACAATTTTTTATTTATAAAAAAAACAAATGTTATAGCAATATTATTTCATTTCTTGTCTCTTTTACCTAAAAAATTAATCAGTGTTATTTCTAAGCAAGTTAATCTAGTCTAAATATGTTTTCTCAATAGTAACTCCGGGTTTCATATCCAATAGGAATGTTTAATATTGCCAGACTCTTGCATACTTTAAATACTATTTTGTTCATTAATAATCATCTGAAGTATTTTATTTTGTACAGCTAAAAGCTAGTTAACCAAGGCCAACACCTATCTTCTCTCTTTTAAATGTAATTTATTATCGTATGCAAATACATAGCTTTTCTTCTGTCTGTGTCTGATTGCTATCAAATGCTACCTAATTTCTACCTTCCCATAAGAATTATGTAGGTAGATTTCAAAACAGGGCAGATTACAAAATAACCACCTGTTTGATGAAGTACTGTTTTGATAGTAGATAAAAATGTTCTTTAAAGTCTTTTTTTGTTAGATGTAAGGTGAACACTAATCGGCTTGTGAGATTCTCAGTGTTTCAAGCCTGAAAGATTTGAAGTTACTTGTGCTTAGTTTCAAACTGATTTATGAGGAATGACAATGTGGGTGTTGTGGGAAGTGCTCATACTATAAGCATGCAAGTTAAAATAATGCCCATAATGGTTTAGGTGGAATAAATGATGGATATCAATATAATTTTATATAATCTGCTTGTAAAAGAATGTGAGACTGTTGAGCAATTTTATTATGGTGGCATCCCACAAACGGATATATCCTGATATGCTGGCATTGCAGGTCCTCAATTTCCAGTTAGTTTCTAGGAAATAACATCTGCATTATGGAAAAACAATTAAAATTCCTTCCAGATCCTAGTATGGAAACATGAATTTAAAGAGGAGAAGAACAGCACCTGGAATTGCTTAGGAGAATTATTTTTAAAATCAAATTATAAATCCCCAATGCAGGAAACCTCCAGCCAATGAGCTGCAGGTGCTTCCCATTCTAATTCCTACTATCTCTAGCCCAGTGCAGTTTATGTATAGGTTGCCATATAATTTATAGTTTATGAACCTTAACCAAAGTTAATTACCTACAAGTTTTTCTTGATATCAGTGAAATGTAGATGTTTCTGTTGTTTAAAAAAGTATATTGAATCAGAATCAATAGTTCTTTTGAGAGGAGCAGATATATCATACTTTATTTTACACGCATAGTTTGCAACTTACCTTATCTTACTCCTCATCTGTTCCTTCTGAATTTGACACTGTTGTGGTGATAAAATTAATTAGTTAAACTAAGCTTGATGGATGGCAATAAAAGGGTGTTTATGTATATGTTTCACCATTAATCCCACAAGCTCAGTAAGCAAGTGTGATCATATAATCAGCCTTAAGTATCTTTTTAAAATTCTTTTTAAATAGTATTTGAATGCTAATAAATGAATTTCCCATTAACTGAGGTCTAGAAATCTGAACACTGCAATTAGCAAAAAAAAAAAACCCAAGCAGAAATTACATCAGATACCAAGAGCCATATTCAAAAGAAAGTGCCTAAGAGAATCAATTCTCTGTAAGTTTGACTGTTTGTGTGTTTGCTTTCTGTCCAGCAAATCAAAACTTCTGCCACTGGGAGAAGCTGGTTTTTTTAAACTAAACAGAATAGTACATTCTTTAATTTTCACCTTTTAAAAAAATGCACTTTTGAATTAGAGCCACTGTCTAACGTGAGGTACAGAGTTAGACTGGGATTTTGTGTTTCAGTAGTATTTGGATAATTTTTTAATCACATTATTATTGTGCAATTTTTTTCTACATCTTGATTTAAATTTAGTAGACTTGACTTGTTGTATTATTGAGCTATGAGATAGCCAGCCCTCTTGGTAAGGAAACCTGCTGAAGGGACAGCATTCACATCCATAAGTCAGCAGACTGATTAGTATCTGTCACAATGTCATGCTGCATTTATGTAAAAACACAAATAGGCTTAATATATTTGAGAATCTAGCTGCCAACAAATGGTTCTGTAGGTCATTTAAACTTGCTATGGAATGTTTATTCATTAACTCTATTACCCAAAATAGTCCAGCTCCTAACAGAACTTTAATTCTTTTTCTCCCAATCTTTATTTTTGGCAGGAAGAAATTCTTCAGTTAGACTACGAGACTGTAATGTTGCGATGCACGGAGACATTTGATGATGATTTGTAACTGAACATGCTTGCATTAAGTACAGAAATATAGCTGCTGTTTAACATTTCCCTGCTTTCCTTAAAAAAGGAAAAAGAAGCATTACCATGGGAGACGTTACTACAATTTTTCATCATACATCATGTTACAAACAGTTCTGTTTATGTTGGCTTTGAGTTTCTCAGCAGTTACTTTATGTGTATCAAAGTTTAACATTCATAAAGTTATTTTTTAAATATATGTCTTCAGTGTTGCCAAGCGTCAAGTCAGTCTTCTCACATCGTATAGTTAAACTTAAAAACTAAGGGCAAACTACATGTGACACAAATTGTTTCATTAATGAAAACAGCTTTCTCTCAACCTGGTGCCTTTAGATATGTTAGAAGACATTCCCAGAATTCCCAGCAAGCAAGGCCCCAGATTAGTGAAAGTCTCTTTAAAATGTATGTACTTGTGGCATCATCTCAAGGAAAACTCACAATAAAACCAGTGTAGTATAATGGTTAAAATACTGGAATAGGGGCAGGGTGATGCAGTACTCTATCAACTGCTGTTCCATGCAACAGTTAAAGCACCTGGTCAAATTGTATCTTTCAGTTAACCACTAGGTGGAGAACACAGATACAGTCTGTAGAAAACTGAAGCTAAACCAAAACTGAAGCTAAATGGAGAAGCTTCTTGCATGAGAAGCAAAACATTTTCAAAGAAAAGAAAACTAAGGTTTTTATTTTTGGGAAAAGCACCTTTGGGACAACCATGACCTATTGATTGAGAATCTCCATAGACAAAAAGTTAAAACACATATTTTTGAACATTTGAAAACATACTTAATATAAATAGGTTTTGAGAGCCTGAGAAAGAGAATGGTGATTTAACAGATTAACAGAGTTGGAAGAGACCTTGTAGGTCATCTAGTCCAACCCCCCGCCCAAGCATCTACACCATTTCTGACAAATGGCAGTCCAATCTCTTCTTGAAAGTCTCCAGTGATGACACTTGCACAGCTTCCGCGGGTAAGCTGTTCCATGGGTTGATTGTTCTCACTGTCAGAAAGTTTCTCCTTATTTCCAGGTCTCTGCACTTTTTCTATTTGAAAAATATTATAAATGCTGAATGTCTGTACATTCTTCCTTTATCAAGAAAAAGGCAAAAACACCACTAACCCATCAATTAGCAAAAGGATCAAGAGCTCTCCAACCTAACAAAAGATAATTTGGGTACTAAAGTCAGTGTTTGTAATTTTTTTTGTAACCTAATTTCTTTTTTTCAATAAGTCTAATTAAGCATGCCTATGAAAATCTTGCTTTTTGGTTATAAACTAAGAGACAATCATCATAATCACTTTTTATGTACAACTATTTGCAGAATCAAATTTTATATGGAAATATTGTGAAATAATATTCATGACTTTAAAAATATGATAGGCACAGAAGTCTGGGCACTCTTTTTTAACCTTTTTTTAAACTCATTTATTAATAAGCCCCTCTATTGATTTATTGGAGTTAATTAGGGAAGATAATACTCACAAATTAACAAATTCCTTTGGTCCTTCTAAACTCATAGATTAGATTGTTTAATGTATTTTCAACAATTGTGAGCACCACAGAACTGGTCTTTGAGTATTTAAAAATAAAGATCAGCACTTAAAAAGCAGAGAGAGATTCTAAAAAGTACTCCAAACACCCCCCTACCAATTTCAGCTATGAGATTACATACTGCAGAACACTTTAAAGGAATAGCAAGAAATGGAAGTGCAAGAAACATCTCTTCAAACTTCCTCCAGATCTACAAAACAGAATTTCAGATCCCTGAAATGAAACATTTAATAGAGGAGTTATCAACATCAGAGCTTCCTTTGTACAGCAATGATCTCCATGGAAGAGTTACTGTAAGGAAAACTTCTCTGAACTCACCCCCAAACCATTGTCCAAAGTATCAACAAGGAAACTTCAATAAGCCTGAAACATTTTGCAACAAATGTTAAACTGTCTGGTGACAATCACACAAGATGCATTTGGAGAAAAGGGAGTGAAGCATCTGAAGAAACACCTTGAAGCAGAGAGGTGTCTTATATGTTGGGGTTAGATGGTAATCAGTGGCATATGCAATATTGTACAGGTGGAATGAAGAATGGTTTCAACTATGTATCAATATATATATCTAGAAATTAATGTCAGTAAAGAAACTGAAACAATGCCACCTATCTTAGCAAGGCAATCTAAACTACCTCCAAATTAATCATGAAGCATGTACAGGAAAAAAAGGTAAATGTTCTGCAATAACTTTAATAGTTTTCATAATTAAACATCAACAATTTATGAGGGGATCTCAAACATACACAGGCCTGAGAATCTTTGTGAACTAGAGGAGTTATGCAAGAAAGTTAAGAAAATTTTCAAAAGCGAGAATGGAAAGATTCTTAACTGCTTAGAGGAAATGCTGGGAAGCTATTATTTCTGCAAAAAGTGGAATTAACAAATTACTAACTGAAAAAAAAGTATTAAAACTTATCCCATATTCAGTTTCCTTACTTTGAGTCTGTAAATAGCTGTGCAGATTTACTAAGTATGTATTCATGACCTGCAGTGAGTCTTGGACCCTTTAGGCACGGCAGGAGAGAAAGTTGAACACCTTTCATATGCGCTGTCTCCGATGTATTCTTAGCATCAACTGGCATGACAAAGTTCGAAATAGCACAGTCTTGGAACATGCTAGAATTTCTAGCATGTATATACTATTTGAAACAGCGATGTCTATGCTGGCTTGGGCATGTCGTGAGGATGGCTGATGGTCGCATTCTGAAAGGCCTCCTGTGTGGAGACTTAGTGCAGGGAAAACACCCTAGAGGGAGACCATAGCTGCGATATAAGGACATCTGCAATAGGGATCTAAAGGCCTAGGGAATGGACATTAATAGCTGGGAAAACTTGACCTCTGATCGTTCAGCTTGGAGGCTAAAGACGCAGCATGGCCTTCTCCAATTCAAAGAGACACTCGTTTGGCAGGCTGAGGCAACGAGGCAGTCTTGGAACCAGCGAAATCTGGGGGCTGGACAGGAGACAGACTGTATCTGTCCTGAGTGTGGAAGGGATTGCCACTCAAATTGGCCTTTTTAACCACACTAGATACTGTTTAGGACCTCTTTTCAGAGCACAATACCATAATTTTTGAGACTGAAGCAGTGGTGGGATTCAAATTTTTTTACTACCGGTTCTGTGGGTATGGCTTGGTGGGCATGGCAGTGGAAGGATACTGTAAAATCTCCAGTCAGAGGTGGTATTTGCCAGTTCTCCAAACTGCTCAAAATTTCTGCTACTGGTTCTCCAGAACTGGTCAGAACCTGCTGAATACCACCTCTTGACTGAAGGATGTCAATTTATTCAGGAATTTGCTTACAAGACCATGTTGTACTGATAGAAGAGAATATTTGTATCTCAGAGTTGAACAGGGATATCCTTGATGCCTGGGTGGTTTTCTTGCAGGCGATTCATTACCAAACTAGGTAACTTCCACATGTGATGGTCATGTTATCTAGCGATGATGTTACCTAGTTTAGTAATGAAATGTCTGCAAGAAAACTACCGAGATGTGTGTTTAACTTCGTAGCATGTAGAGCAGGAGTGTCAAATCACGCCGTCACAGAGGCGTCACGTGACATATTGGGACTTTTTTTTCCTCCTTTGCTAAACCGGGCATGGGCATGGGCAGCATGTAATGCATCCAGCCCACAGGCCAGGAGTTTGACAGCCCTGATGTAGAGGCTGTGTCAGCTTCCATTCATGTGGAGATTCACCCAAAACCACTATTTAGCTATGTGGTGCCTAAATCTTTTCTTGCACCTGTAAGGAAGTTTGTGCCAGTTGTCATTTCTCTGGATTCTTAAGGGGAAAAATTGGAGACAGGAATGCATGTATAGCATCCTGAGCCTCTGGAAGAAAGGTAGGATGTAAAGCTAACAAGTAATAGTAATACAGCTGTCACCATAATTATCTGGGTTAAGAATATGGCACTTTATTTAAAAAAATTCAGATGTAAAGGATGGACATTTGTAGAATAGGTTCAAAATACAGTAGTCAGGTAGTTCTGTTGTCTTTATAATAGTTTTTTAATAGCTTCTGTATCTGGAAAAGGAAATCTATTACTTGCAATCATACAGTAGTGTTATGCTGAAAAGAAAGAAAGCAATTAAGGGCAACTATTAACAATCTTCCCTTATTCAGCAGTTATCAAATGGATATTTTTAGAAGTGAGACTAGCATCTGAAACTGTTAAAGTATGCATAAATGGTAATTTATTCAGTTATTAATGATATTCAATCCTAACAAGCATATCAGCGTGTATTAGTTTCTGTTCTATTCTTCCAAGTCATGATATACTCAAGGCAGTTTACAAAGCTGCCACAATAGAAAAACATGGAAATAGCAAAACAGAGCTCATCAGTTAAAATATGAAATTTTAAAATGCATTTCAGGTTAAATATTAAGAACAGAATTAAAGAGTGCTAATGGAAGTCAACTTGTTTTCAGAGCTCATTTAAAGACTAGTTGCATATAACATACTAAACTACAAACTAGCTAATTACATTTTAATTTAGTATGTTTTGGGGATCATGCAAACAAATTAGATTGATTAGATATGCAAGATAGGTGAAAAGGTAAGGCTACCTTTCTTAAACCTGGTCTCCAGTTTTGGGCCATCATTCAAAAGACTCCAAAGCAAATGGGGGATAGAAGGAAGAAGCTTAGCTGTAAAGTAACAATATTGTGTTGAAAAAAAAGAGAACATACAGATTTATTTATTGATGCATTTTATCCTTTAAAAAAAAAAAGAAATGCTTTGATGATGAGGAAACATTATATGATGTTTAATATTATTTTGGAATTCACTTATTTTGAATTATCTTTTTTGTTTTGAAAATTATTTTGAAATATTTTGAATATTTTATTCGGAGCATTAGGAGATTAGATAGATAGACAGACAGACAGACAGACAGACAGACAGACAATACATACATGATAGATTTTAAAAGGCACTTTGGATCCACTCATCCAAAAACATCAATAATAAAATAACATGAGAAAGTCTTAGTGAAAAATTATTAGACCTATTACTTAGCCCTAGATATAAAAAAGAGGTTACAATCTCACATACACTGAATGCCATATAAAATACAGCTTCTGCTAGCTTCTCTGAACTAGTTTCTGTATTTCTCATCTGCATGAGATCCGTTCCATGTTTCTTCTTCATTTGGAGCATGCTAAACACCCAAAAGTTTAACCTTAAACTGTCTACCGTGGATCTCACTCGATTCCTAAGAGGTGTCAGAGTATATTCATGAACTGGAATAGAGCATGGTAACAAGTCAATGAATAGGCATAGCAACTAAATCAGCCAATGAGGACTGTTTGGAAACTGAAACTAGAAGTAGTCTAGGCGTGGCTCTATATTAATCTCTGCAGCTCTGAAGCTATGTTAAGCTCTGAGTCTGTCTATTGAAAATGAAACTGCTTCTCTCCTCTGCTGTGTGTCATGCTTGCCTGCTGAACTAAAGTGAAACTGATGCCTGTTTGTGAGCTCCTGAGTTGCTGTTCTGCTCTGAACCTGTAACATGTCTGCTTCTGTTTGAGTTTGCTCCATGTTGGAGAAATCTACAACTGGTATTGTAAAATTTACTTTATGTGTTTATGAAGAAGTTAAATGAAGCTTCAGCCATCTGTGGGCTGCAAGATAAGCGCAGCAGTGTGCCTACCGTCCCTGTCCTACTGTTCCCATTTATCCATACTCATTTATTATGTATATACTTATACCCGTTTATACTTATATGTTATGTTCATACTTATACTTGTTTTCTCAGACATGCTTGACAAACTAAACTAAATAAAATAAATAAATAAAACAAATAATCAGTTACAAGAAAACAGAAGGTAAGTGAAAGCATGTTTTTCTGGAGAGATTAGTGGAGACACTAATTTGCCAGATACTTCAGAATACAGTTTTGTTATATCAAAAATTAAGATTGGTCAGTGGTAACATTCATTAACCAAGGAAACCTGCCAGAGTGACTCCATCACAAATTGATATTAAACTAGCCAGAATGTGATTTCCTGCTACTGAGATCATTGATCTTGTTTCTCTATACAGAATAATTATTTCAACCATGTACCAAAGAATTACTTAAAGGTTTGAAATGTTTCAGTCAGCTGCCAATAGCTTGCCAGCCTGCAGATCAGCAAATACTTTTTTCCTTTAGTTACAGTATTCTTGCCAAACTTAAGTTAGTGATGATGGTTACAAGGCAGGACACAAGTACAGAAGTGGCATTCATTTTAAGCTCATTCTGGATTAGATTAGATCTGGGCCCAGCACAAGAATGATGCACATGTTTGTAGTCCTTTCTTTTTCAAATGGATGCCCTATTGCATTGGTGGTTAACCTTTTTCGGCTCCTGTGCCGAAAATTGTGCGCACGCTTGTGCACACACGCTCACATGCCAGCACCCAGAAGGCAATGTGTAGTGGGCCTCCCCATCCCCCTGTGCGTGCGCAAGCAACCCCCCCCACGCCGTGCATCTCTATGCACGCACCTGCGATCTTCCCGCATGCACTGTGCATCTGCACATGTGCACGCATCTCCCGTGCACCCCCCCCACATGCACACCAGATACCCGACAATCAGCTGTTGGGTGGCACGCACATGCAAGCCCAATGGGGCTCTTCCGGGCGACCTCTCACATGCTGGCAGAAGTGGCTCTGCGTGCCACTTCCGGCACACATGCCATAGGTTCATCATCACGGCCCTATTGCTTACATTAGGATGTCCATTGTTTCCCTAAACAGTATTTGTTGTTCATCAAATTCCTACTACTGCTCAGATCATCTTAGTGATTCTGGATGGTTTAAAACTTGATTGTTTTACAAATAGTTTACTTAGACTGGTCTAAATCCAACTTTGGTCATAACAAAGGCTAAAGCAGCATTTCATCATTTCAAAAGCTGTCCAAGAGATTTTTATTTATTTTTTTCATACTAGTTATGAAATTCACCTTATAATCTCTATTTGAATGACTCATTAAGCATAAAATTAAAAGTAGTAGGATATAGTACACAGATTAAGGGAAATTTAATCTGGTGAAGGGTTTTGTCCACTAAAAAGTAGTCTGGTATTTGTTACATATCTAATTGCTTCTGCATAACTACCGGTAACTATAAAGATAAAATTCTGGGCACTTTACATGATCTCTATTTACATATACATATATGTATGTATATATATATATAAAATCTCTATTTACATGATGCATGTGTGCCATAGGATTCATTGGAAAAGAGGATATTCTACAAGTTTGCTTTCTTTATGTGAATGGAACAAGATTTTCCTATTCCCATTTCTTCACAGGATCTGCAACAGCCCCAGGCCAATTTGCTCCTTGAAATGGGGAAGATCATTAAGACTGAATTTGTCAGAATCTCTTTCTTATTTATATAGCACATTTTCCAGTTGTTCCTAGGCAGCAAGCAGGACCTTGCTGATACCACCATGGTGAATAGAAGAGCTTCTTATAGATTTATCATTACTCATAGTTTAAAAAAAGAAGCAAAAGGTTTTCTTTTGCAATAACCACATGCAGCTCAGTTCTGGATTCAAAAGATTCATAGGATGCTATGAAAGTGAGCTAATGTGATTTTAGGCTTCATTCCATTTTAATAATCATGAAAGGGACAAACAACTGTTGTGCATTGTCTAGTTACCTTGATTTATCCCAAATATCCATGAAAACTATTCAGATATACTTTAGTTTACTTTATTGTCATTGTACCTCATACAATGAAATTAAATGCCACCTTCAGTGTACATTATAACCAAAAAAATAAAACACAAACACACATGTTTGAAGATTTCCATTCATATTTCCTAATAGCCTTATAGAGAAAGAAGGATGAAATTGCTAAGCTGGGAAGTAGTGTATGTAACAATATGCAGAGCAACAATACTCAAAAGTGGAAAAACAGTATTAGATCTGAAATGAAGCCTGAAGAGTGCATATACAGGTGGCATGAAAAAAGGAGATACAACACAGAAATAGAATATTTTATTTGGCTGCATGTGATTAGACATACTTAACCATATAATAGGAAACTGAAATGGGCAGAAAGGACCTGCTTGGGCCCGTCCATAATGCCCTATGGTTAATCACATCCAAATCCCAATATTTTCAGAATATTGCTTTGCAATGCACACCCTAAGTGGATATGATGCAAACAGTCATGAACAAGTCATCAGTGCAAATCCTCTCAAAATCAGAACATAGGAAATAACTATCGGCATGAAGTAGGGCTTATTAGCCAACCAAAATGGCCTACCCTCAAGAGAATGATCAAAAGGGTTTCCTCATTATATGAACATATATTAATCTGGATAGAGATAGTCCTCAACTTATGACTGGTCACTTAGCAAATATTTGAAGTTATAAGGGACCCCTCTCCGAAGGCATATATGACCATGATTCAAAATTCTGATGGCCACTCCCCCCATCACATGGTTGCATTCTGGATGCCTGGCAACTGGCCCTGATATATGGCCGTTTGCAGCATCCTGTGGTCATGTGACATTCCAACATTTTTGTTGGAAACCAGAGTTTCAATCCTCCAGAGCTTTTATAAACTTAACCATTCTGAAAAAATAGGGGGACACCAAAAGTCCAAAGCAGGCAAATTTAGGATTTGATCAACTGCATCCAATCAGTTCAGTTGACACAAAGCTTGAGGCTGTATTTACTGAAACTTTAGCCTGATGCTTTAGGATTTATTGATGAATAGTTTATTCATCTTCCCAATAATTATTCTCAGATTTTCTGGGCGACAGTTTTCCATCATGGAAAAGAAAATTCTTTCCCATGCTTCCCACTCCCCACTCCTTAAATGAATGATTTCCTGAAATAATTTGGTGATTTCAACAGCCTTGGTGGTGCAGGCTGTTAAACACCTAGCACTTAACTCCAGCTGCCTGCAATTAGTGCAGGCTCGAATCCCACCAGGCTCAAGGTTGACTCAGCCTTCCATCCTCCCGGGGTAGGTAAATTGAGGACCCAAGATTGTTGGGGGCAATAAGCTGACTTTGTAAAAATGCCGCTTGTGGGGCCCAAAAAAGCCCTAGTAATAAGCAGGCATATACAATGGAATGAAGGCTATTGCTGAGCACATTGGGTTGTGCTCCAAAGATTGTAAGCCACCCTGAGTCTCCAGAGAAGGGCAGCATATAAATGTGAATTTTAAAAAAATGATGCTATAAAGAAATTGACATTCAGGATTCTTCCAGTCAGGAGCGGGGAAGAGGAAATAATGGAACTGTTTTCTGGACATTAGCCTTGAGCCACACACAATCAAGGGCCACAAAACACACAAAAAAGAAGGTAATTTTTCAGAAGCTTAGGAAACCAGGTTCTCCACCCTTTCTGATGCAGATTTAAACCTTTGTGTTAATATCATTATCAGAGTTCCTTTCAAAATCAGCTTTGTTGCTCTTCTGTTCCTTTGCACCTCTGGTAGCCAGCTGCTTAGGACACACTGGAAGATATTTAAACCAGTTAGCAACACAGAACTTGGAACCTATTCCAAATGGAAGATCATAGATGTGCAGGTTATTCACAGCACCATCAGATTCTTCGTTATAATCTTTTCTCCAAGCAAGAAGTCCTCGTTCTTCTTGGCTTCCTGCAAAACGGAAGTAAGATGGTGAGTAACAAAGCCTCTCAACTCAGTTATATTATGGTTAGAAAGTTATTTGCTGTTACTGGTAAATGCCAGTCCTAGTATCAGAAATACTAGTACCAGAATGTGTGATTTTGGAAAAGCCCACACAAACAGTCAGGGGAAGTAGAGAGAAAATTTGTCCATTTACTCATCTCAATTCTGTGGCAGAAGGAATTTTCCTTGTAGTCTTTCTCCTCAGTACAACAGTTTCTGCTCCCCACTATTCAGCTAATTTAGGATACACATAGTATTGCTTTGAGGAAAGAAATAACTTGTACCACTTTTCTCCAACATGATAGATTATCTGGCACTCTTTCAACTAGCTGACCACATGCAATCACAGTTAAGAAGGGAGCTTCTATGCAAAAGTTGTATCCCAAAAATTGTAAGCCGCGCTGAGTCTCCGGAGAAGGGCAGCATATAAATGTAATTTTTAAAAAAAGTATCTGATTTAGGAGGCTTCCAGTATGGGGGTTAGGGAGGGGAGAGAGCATACAACACGGAACAGCTGCAAGCCGACCTGTCCTTCAGGATGAAAATATTACAATAAATATTTCCCATAATGTACTTGATCAGCGATAACAAGATTGTAAGTGACAGAAATTTCTTTCCAAAAATATGTATCATGAGACATGCACAAATCCACAAGACCAGTTCTAAATAGAAATATCCGTGATCCCACTCAACAATACAACACTCCTGTTTTTCTCAGGTGACAACACCAAGTATACTAAGTGCTTTTACCAAGTGGGTAAGGCCAAATCATATGAAACTTTCCTAAGGAATTGGCATGAATATTCCTGTAGGTGCTGACTCTGTAGTCAGAGTGTATGCTTGAATGTAATTATATAATTTACTTTTTTTTTTAAATTACATTTATATGCCGCCCTTCTCCGAAGACTCAGGGCAGCTTACAATTTTTTGTGGGATACAACCTAGTGTGCTCAGCAATAGTGTGCTCCATTAATAGAGCCGTCAATAAAACAACAAGTTCTGAGTGGCTAGGTAGCATCTCAATCTTATCTTCAGGGGCAGCAATTAGAAAAGTATAAATGTTTTTTTTTATTTTTATGTCACATAGTACTGAACTGCTTGTGGAAAATGTTTTGTACTGTTCCTGATAATGGGATCTAGTCGGTTCCAAAACTAAACATTTAACACAAAACAAAAATTAAATTCTGCATAATTTCTCTGATTTTATTTACAATTAAATAACATTTTCCTTCTGTTGTGTTTTAAAGCGAATGGCCATATAAATCTTTTAAATAAAATAAAATAATTAAATTAATATTTGGAGAGTTGATCATTGCTTACTTTTTATTACTTCTCCCACAGCCATTTAAATATCATAATCTCTTGGCAACTTTTACAAGGGCCCTTGGAGTATCATTGTGGGCTGTCAAGGACCACTAAGCAGCCCTGGAATAAGAAGTTTTGTACCCATAGACAAATTCTCAAAATGCAAGCATACCCTTTACTCTTATTGCTGCACTACAACCATAAATGCTATCATAAAGTCAAGGAAGATGAACCATGATCAAATAATTACCTGGAATAGTGTTATCAAGAAAAAATCCCAGGAATCCACCAACAAACATGCCAGTAGTCAGCAGCACCTGGATCACTTGGTCTAGCTGTACAGTTCCTAGAAAGAGAATCCAGTGAGTATCAGAACAAATCACAACCTCCCAATCCTTTCCCAAGGGAAGGAAGGCGAGTGATTGAAATGTTCTTTTTTCTTTTAATAATCAGGCCATAGTGTTTACTTTACACTAAAAACATTTGTAGTGCATGTGGAATGTTCATTTTGTTTCTATCTTCTACACAGAAGATAGAATGATAGGTATGAGTACTTCCCAAATTACTGCATAGATTATCCATGTACCCCTATGATAAACAAGGAATATAAGAGTATAGGATTCGGTTTTGCAATTTCATATCAATGGACCATTGACTTTAGCATCATGAATGGGACACTTTCTGAAGGACTCAATTTCCAATAGTCCAATTCCCTAATTAGCTCTCATCCAGCAACTGGTAATTTGATTGCTATCCTTCAACCAGTTGAAGTTGCTGGTTCAGTCCTTCAATACATCCTTTTTATGTTAATGATCTACTATATTTATCTAACAGGAAATCACCCAAGTCTGAGCAATGCTTTAGAATGCTGTATTGTACAAGATATGTGCAATAATCTAATTATAGTACTCAGTAAATTGGCCAAAATGTTGCCACGAAGGTTCAATTGAAGCTGTAGTTTTGCAACAAGAATTCACTGGAGCCATTTCAGATCTGATACACACTGGCAGCTCAAATATAGATTTGCATGTATTTATTTCCCAAAGAAGGTTCAGTAATGTCATACAATTAAATAAATAAATAAATAAATAAGTAAATAGTGAATTAAATCAGAACTGAAAAACCTTAACCTATGTTAGATGCTGATAGTATCACTTATTATTCCTCATATATATTTTATTTATTTATTTATTTATTTAATTGGACTTGTATGCCGCCCCCACTCCGAAAGGACTCGGGGTGGCTCACAACTAAAATACAACAATAAATATATTAAAAAGAATTAAACTTAAACAAGCCCAATAGGTAAAACTAATTTAAAACTAATTTAAAATTTAAAACGATTTTAATCCCCCCCCAAGATTGATTGATTACACTAGTTGGAATTTAGAGATTAGTAATAGCCTCCTCATTTCTGAACTAATACACAGCATTTGCAGTCATATTCTCATTATATAAACAACATGTAACAATATTTTTGCATATTCAAAATATCTTTTAGAATAAATAGAGAAGCATAGTAGAGTATGAAACCTACAGTGTAGAAGACTAATATATGATAATACCTCCCCATTTTTGTTGTACTTCTAATTATTGCTCTGACTTAAACCTTATTTCAGATGAAAGGCGACAATCAAAGCTGTGATCCTATGTACCTGTTTTTAGTTTGTCTGTATTATTCTCCACCCAGTGTGGAACAGTCAGGCCAGCAAATATAGAAAATCCAAAGATGAATATGTTTCTTGAAGAATTCATGTCTGTGTACTGACAAAGATGTATAATTGAAAGAAAATATATTAACTTACGCCAATGATTTTACATGTAAACAGATCAGCATTATTATATCACACTATGCACTCTGAGCCTTACCTAGTCAAACTTTGATTCTGCCAATATTAATCAGGGTTAGCATTAATACTAAGAATGGGAACCTGCTAGAAAGAAGTTGTTGACTAGATTGAGAAGTTGTGAAAAGTTTCCTTGAAAAAGGAGTAGGTAGTCCTCAACTTACAACCACAATTGAGACCAAAATTATTAAGTAAGATGGTTGTTAAATGAGTTTTGCCCATTTTCTTGCCACAGTTGAGTGATTCACAGCAGTTGTTAAGTTAGTAATATGGTTGTTAAGTAAATTTGGCTTCCCCATTGACTTTGCTTATCAGAGCAAATATGACCCAAAGACATTGGAATCATTATGAATACTTGTCAGTTCCCAAGCACCTGAATTTTGATCATGTGACCATGGGGATGCTGAAACAGTCATGAGTGTGACACAAGGTCATAAATCACTTTTTTCACTGCTGTTGTAACTTCAAAAGTCACTAAACGAATGGTTTTAAGCTGAGGACTCACTGTAGTAGCAAATCAGTTCCACAATGCTGTCAAGAAAAATTGCATGAATGCTGTTTTCTGGACTCTAATTCAATTCAAGGACACTTTTGCTTAACTTTATATACTCAGAGTGCAAGAGGACAAGTTCCCGAGCAGAAGAACATGATTCTAAAATCCAACACTGGGAAACAAGAGACAGAAGAGACAGAAGTAAAGAAGAGAAGCAATATAGGCTTAGTAAAGTATATATTGTAAATGAAACGTATATTGTAAATATTCTCTTCTATTGTTATAGTAAAGCATATATTTAAAATATAGTTATTTTTATAAATATAAAATATAAATTGGGTTATGACAGGACATGAGAATTTGGTAGTTAAAGTAAAGGTTTCATAGGAAAGACTGAAGAAGAGAGGTAACTGATATTCCCACAACAAGATCCAGCTGCCTGCAATTAGTGCAGGCTCTAATCCCACTAGGCTCAAGGTTGACTCAGCCTTCCATCCTCTCAGGGTAGGTAAATTGAGGACCCAAGATTGTTGGGGGCAATAAGCTGACTTCGTAAAAATGCCACTTGGGGGGGCCAAAAAGCCCTAGTAATAAGCAGGCATATACAATGGAATGAAGGCTATTGCTGAGTGCATTGGGTTGTGCTCCAAAAAACTAAACTGCCCTGAGTCTCCGGAGAAGGATGGCATATAAATATGAATTTTAAAAAAGATAGGAAAAAAGAAAGGTTAGTGGGTTTTTGGGGGGAGAGAAGACCTTTAGACAGGAAGGATGGTAGGAATTAATAGCTGTGGAGAAGAACTGACACTAATGATGCTTTCTAACATAACTAAAGGAATAGAATACCCAAGGCAAAAAAATGGATGTGAATACATGTAAATGAATCAGATTGTATATTACAATACTTGTTTCTGTGTCCAATTCAATTCAAGGCTTGCTTCGAGGTCAGTTCAAAGTATTAGTTATTATTTTTAAAGTCCTATATAGCATAGGGCCAGGTTACCTGAGGAATCATCTCATCCCCAACACCTCAGCCCTTCCCACCTGGTCAGGGAGAAAAATTATGTTACAGACCCATCAATTAAAGAATTTTGATTGGCGGCGTCCAGAAAGAGGGCATTCTCTGCCATTGTCCTTGTCCTCTGGAACAGGGGTCACCAACCTTTTGGATTTCAGAGACCACCAAACTCATACTTTTAAATCCCGAGGACCACTAATTTGATTTTTTTAAAGCTAATGTATTTAATATAAAAATTATGTTACATATAAATTATACACACACACATTTATTTGATTATAACAAAAATGTAAATGCTTAATGATAAAATAAAATGTTCTGCGCTGGAAGCCTCCCCACGTGGGAGGAGGAGACAGAAGAGCGGAGCTGAGGGGCCTCGGGGCAACTGCCGTTGGGAGAAGCAGAGGCAGAAAGGGGGCTTTGCTCTCTTTGGGGGGCAGTGCCCCTTGGCCACCACTCCAGGGGCTTCTCAGCAGGCATCTGCCTACAGAAGGACTGCCACCCTTGGTGATTAATTGGGGGGAGGGAAGGGGGATAAAGTGGGAGCTCCTTTCAGATCCCGGGTGGAGGATTGAGAGAGCTCAGATCTGTAGCCGGGGAAAAGCTGGGGAGGGCTCTTCCAGCCTCACCTGGAGACAGGCAAAGAAAGGTGTCCCTGGGTGCACTTCACTTGCTTTAGCACTTTGCTGCCCAACCCAGCCACAGACAGTCATTATTTGGGGGAGAAGACAGCATCTCTCATATTAGCAGGGGACTCCACCGGTCTGTTTTTAATAGTCAGAAGTCAGCTAGGACTGACGTTTGAATAAGCCTCGAAGCAGTGGGGGGCGATTTTATTGGTGAATTGAAAGGAAATCACCTCGGTGGTTGGGCGCCCTTCCGGTCAGGCAGCATTTGCCTTCCCCTCCAAAGGAAGGGGGGAGAGGAGCCCCTCACTTTGCCCCCTCTCCACTTCTCTCCCCCACTTGCTTAGCCAGGGGAGCCCCCCCACTCGCTTCTCTTCCTGCTTCCTGCTGTTTCCAGGCCTCTTTCCAGCCGTCCATGTTACATGGCATCCCCTCAGCAATGCCCCTCACTGGTAATTGCTGGTGCTTGGCGGAGACGGGGTTTCTCCCAACCGTGAGGCGCCCGAGTGCCCGAGCTGGAACGCTTTACTCTCCCCCGTAGTCACCTGGCCTTAAGCACTCCCACACCTGTCACCAATCGGGAGGCACACAGAGCTTCTTTCTGGTCTTGATGGCAGATGCTCTTTGGTGTCTTCACTCCTCTCACGGAGCCCTGGACTCCTCTGCGCGCTTCTGCTCCCAGCGCGCCCCAGGCCGACCAGCCTCTCCCACCTCCTCTCTTTTCACCTTCTCTCTCTCTCAGCCCCTCCCCACACTTTTTGGAATTCCTAATCACGGATGGCCTCTGTGATTGGGCTGTTCGGTTCTGATCCCGCTTGGGCACCAGCCTGGGCTTCCCAACCTTGCGCAGCCCTGGACTCTTTACCCGCTGGGCACCTGCTGTCAGCCCGCTCTATCCTCAGCCCAGGTAAGGTGGGCATGGGCTTGCTCAGCACCGGCAGCCTCCCGGGTTTCTACGTGCAGCAGGGCAAAGCCGCCACAGGAGTAGCACCTGAGTTGCCTTAGCATGCTTGGTTAGTTCAGAATTGCCCTACCCAGAGAAGGAGGTGCTGGAGGAGGAGGAGGCAGTAGTGGAGAAGCAAGTAACTCAGAGGGCTACTGCTGCGGCAGCTTTGCCTGCATCTCCGAGGCTTAGATGTTGGGAGAGGCAGCAAGGGCTGGAAAAGCAGAGAGCCGCGCATGGCTCTGTCTCCCTTTCCTTGCCTGCCTGCACGTGGGCGTGGGGGGGAGGGGGAAGCAAAGAGAGAGGCGGGAGCAATACAAAACTAGAGAACTAATGGGGAGAGCTAACAGTGGGCACTGGTGGAGGGGACTGTTGTTGCCGCCGCCCACCATGGGTGGGAGCTGGTTGGCACGTGCATCTCAGGGACCTGACTCTGGGGTCCCTCGAAGAGCCGGAAGGCATGAGAACTGCGCGACCCAGATTAATTGCTTTCGGGGGCCATTTCTTCTGCGACCCACCAAAATTTTTCCACGGCCCACCAGTGGGCCGCAGGCCACCGGTTGGCAACCGCTGCTCTGGAATACCTTTCCTCCAGAGGTGAAGCAGTACCCCCCCCTTGCCTCTTGAAGAAGTCTGAAGACCTGACTGCTAATTCGCTTGGGGCTCATTGAGCAGCATGCAATCCTGAGGGTCTTGAGGCTTGATAGTCCTATTTCCGCCTTTTAACTTCTAACTTATTTTATTCTTGTTTTATCTGCCTCTTTTACTGATATATTGTATTTTTATATGGATTTTAGGTCTTTATGTTTTCTAAATTTATACTGCCCAGAATCGTTCTGAGTGAGATGGCTAGTATCTAAATTCAACAAATAAAAAATATTAAATTGCACTAAATTCTTATATGTGGGTAAATTCTCAATATAAGATTCCTATAAGTCAATATAACTAGAATTAGCATGGTCTTATAAAAGCACATAAAAACATAACAAAAAGAATCAATTGAACATATTAACCAATTGAATATTGGTTGTGATAATCCATGTAAATTGGCACTTGGAAATACCAAATGATATTCAGCACATCTCAATTTGTAACTCATCCTACAAGAAATTTGCCCATGCCTCTGTCTTATCCATGCAAAATTATCCTAGAAAAAAATCCACTTACCTGTAAATTAGAAACCCCCACAGCTGTGATGATACCAAACATCACAAGAAACATTCCTCCGATGATGGGTGTTGGAATGCTGGCAAACACAGCCCCAATCTTGCCAAACATGCCAGTCACAAGCAGAACAAAGCCACCAGCTACAATGACCATTCTACTACCTACCTGTGCAGAGAAAGAGAGAGAGAGAGAAAGTAATTAACAAGAAATAAAAAGAGGAGAAAGCTGATCTATGCTTGACAATTGTCAACTTTAATAGCGTTAAATGTAAAATTTCAAGATTCTTTAGCTGAGTCAAATATCCTTTACCTGATAGTAAGCCATAGGACTTCGATTTAACAATTATCAAGCTAAAGGTGTCCCCTTACTGTAATTTTGAATAGTTATTTCAAATAATGCTATTTTTATAAAAGAGAAATATACAATGCAGTTCTAAAATATAATGTAATGGATCATGTTATGATACAGTTATCATTAATATGCAACGATACAATATAACTAGAAATACTGAAATGTTAATGCAATTTATTAAAAAATGGAAAGTAAATCCTTTAAGTGCTAATATCAATTTAAAGTTCCAATTTGCTCAGAGAATGTCTAAATCCCTTCACCCAGTGTTTGTTAATGTTTTTAAAATCTGGAAAGCTTATCAAACTCAGTGGTGTGCTTTGAATATAGGAAAGCAGAGGGCATGTTTGCAATCAGTTGCTATTTTTAGAAGGCTAAAGAAGCACCCACTTTCATCCACAACTATTCTGTGTCAGCCAGAATCACATGCTTGTGAAATAGGTGGCCACATAAATATGATACATATATTTTAGTTAAAACAATACCAAAACAGCGTTAAGTTGGTTTCTGAGTTTATAAAACTCAGGATTTCTTTTGCAGTGACCTTCCTTGCAGTGTGCAAAACCAGAAGAATATTAGGGAATTTAAATCATGGCTCAAATCAGATACAAAAATGTCAATGCCTTATAACTGAAGCATATGCATCCAGAAATGCCCCCAAGTTATCTCCAAAGCAAAAGATGCACAGGCTTTTCTTCCATTATTCCTAGTCACTCATGGCCACTTTTGGTTTTGAACATTCAGAATCTGACTTACCCGGGTGATCCCCAAAGCTCCAACATTTTCACTGTAAGAAGTGGTACCATTTCCTGTTCCCCAGGCTCCAGCCAGAAGGCAGCCAATCCCTTCTACTCCAATTCCACGATTGATTGCGTGCTTGGGAGGGGGTGGAGCACCAGACAAACGAGCACAAGCATAGTAATCTCCCACTGACTCCACCATGGAGGAGATTACTCCAGCTATGATGCCGAATACACCAGCTAAACTAATTGTGGGCACTCCCCACTGGCCTAAACAGAAGAAACAAGCATGCTAAAATTGAAGATCTGAAACTGGTAAATTTATCTGCAATTTTTTATTTGCAAAATTCAGGAAAGCTAAAAGCATGTACTGTTAACAACTCTTTGTAAATATCTTGTAAAATTTTGTATCAGGTTTGTACCCTAGTCTCATGTATGTTGTTGCATCTAGATGAAAAGATAAGAGATTGTGCTAACAATTTATCTAAATACTTTCTGGGAAAACTCTATACATCATCACATATTTTTGAACGCCCAAAGCAAAGGCAGATCCAAATGGGAAGCAGAAAGATATTAGAAAAATGTGGGAGTCGCTTTTTTATTTGCTTTTGCACTGGGATCTTTCATTGTTCAGGATGCTTACTTAAGCAGTACTGATCAAAAATTACTCCCAAGGAATTCAGACTTTTTAAAAAGCCAAAGAGCTTGGACATAAGTGATGAAGAAATTGGATAAAATGGGGTGCTCTAGATCTAATGGACAGAACATAAACACATTTTGTGTTAAGTTTGCATGAAGAGTCAGACGCGAGGAGTTCCAGCAAAGAGTTTATTAAGTGACTACAGCTCGAATGGACCCGTCCTGGCTTGGCTACGGCTGCCTCTTATAGCCTGCAGCCGTGGTCGCCAGCCAATGGGAGTGCAGGGTTTCTTCCCGCACTATTTAAACCAATACCATTTGACAATTTACAAGAACAGTTCAAATAAACCAATAACATTCAAACCTACATACATAACACCCCTCCCCACTAGGTTCAGTCCATACCAAACCCCAACCTATCTAATGTATTCCTTTAAATAGGTGGGGCTCTTACGCTGCTGAGACCTTCGTGGTTCAGAAGTTTTAACGTTCTCACCCAGTGAGAGGGGAATTGTGTCTGCTGACATTTCCCTGTTGGGACTTCCTGTGAAAGGAGACCCTGTTAGACTGTTAGAATCTGGTCTCTCCTCCCAACCCATCTCCATTCCAATGTCAGCACCCAAGTCAGGTAGTGATGTGCAATCTTCCACTTCTAAGGATGGATCTTGGCATTGTGACAGGGTTCGGGATGGTTCCTGTCGCAATGGCTCGTTACACATGGGGTTGATACCTGTTTGTTGATTTTCCTCCTGTTCCCCCCCTTCCCTCCTAGAAGAGACATCAGGTGAGGGACCCAGAGAGAGACAGGGTTGATGTTCCTGAGGGAACCTGGATCTAAGTTGGTCAATGTGCCTGCTCCAGAGGAGGCCATCCTCTGTGTGTACCCTGTAAGAACGAGGGCCAGTGATGTGAGTTATTTCAGCAGGAATCCACAAAGGTTCACCTATAAGGTTCCTAGCATAGACAGAATCTCCCACACTAAAAGAACGAACTTTGGAAGTGGAATCCAGTGGTGCGTTGGGTGCGTAAGTGGGATGAAGGCGGTCAAGGGAAGACCTAAGTTTCCTACCCATCAACAACTCTGCTGGGGACAAGTTATTTGATGGGCTAGGAGTGATGTGCTGAACACTAAGAAGTTTTTCAAGCTTCTCAGTGATATCCCCAGGACCCAGCTGCTGAAGCTTCTCCTTGGTAAAGCGTACCATGCGTTCAGCCCGCCATTGGCGAAGGGTGCCCAGGGGCAGTGAGGGCATGTCTGATACCCTGTTGTGCTAGAAAGGATTCAAAATGTTAGATGTGAATTGAGGGCCATTGTCAGAAACAAGGACATCTGGTAACCCATGGGTTACAAACAATTTTCTGAGCTGCTTGATGACAGCCTCAGTTGTAGTGGATGTCATGGGAATTACCTCTAGCCATTTAGAATATGCATCTACTATAACTAGGAAAGTGTGCCCTCTTGTAGGGCCTGCGAAATCAATGTGGATTCTAGACCATGGGCCTCTAGGACATTCCCATTCCTGTGTGGGGGCGTGAGGTGGAGCAGGCCTGACTGCCTGGCAATTGGGACAAGATGCTACCCAGTTTTCAACCATTTTGTCAATACCTGGCCACCATAAATAACTCCTGGCCAAACCTTTCATCCTTACAATCCCAGGATGACCCTCATGTAACATTTCCAAAACCTCCCTTTGCAGTTTTGCAGGAATAACCACCCTGTTACCCCACAAAATACATCCTCTTAATACAGATAATTCAGTTTGCCTGGACTTAAAAGGTTGGGCAAGGTGAGGTAGATCTTGAAGAGGCCAACCTTTCTTAATCCAGCCTATAACAGGTGCCAACACAGCATCTTTGGCAGTCTCTCTGGCAATCTCAGCAGCATGGACTGGAAGCTTAGCAACAGTCTCTAGGAAAAAGGTGTGAGTTTCAAGTTCAAAGTCCTCCTTGTGGCAAGGTAGTGGGCAACGACTCAGTGCATCAGCATGTCCAATGTCCTTGCCAGGCCTGTGAATCAGTTTGTATGAATAGGCTGCAAGAAATTCAGTCCATCTCAGCATTCTTGGTGACAGGATATTAGGTGTAGGTTTGTCTCCTGCCACAATGCCTAATAAAGGTTTGTGATCTGTAACAATGGTGAATGACCTGCCATACAGATATTCATGAAATTTCTTAACAGCTGCAACGACTGCTAATGCCTCCTTGTCCAGTTGGCTATAATTCCTCTCTGCTTTGGACAAAGTGCGAGAGTAAAATGCAATTGGGGCTTCCCTTTCACTGGGAAGCCTGTGACTCAAACCCCCACCCACTCCAAAAGGGGATGCATCACAAGTCAGAACAACAGGCAAATTCTCAGAGAACTGTATCAACACAGCATCAGACGTGATTAGTCTCTTAATACAGTTAAATGCTGACTGTTTCTTCCTCCCCCAGATCCAAACAGCTTTCTTATCAAGCAGGCGATGTAAAGGCTCAGCAATAGATGCTTTGTGAGGTAGAAACATGTGGTAAAAGTTAATAAGTCCAAGGAAGGCTTGCAAATCTATCTTGCATCTAGGTTTAGGGGCTTCCTTGATGGCTTTAACCTTGGCATCAGTAGGGTGGATGCCATGCTTGTCAATCATGTACCCCAGGAACTCAACTCTGTCTGTTTTGAGTGTACATTTGTCTTCCTTGACTTTTAAACCCGCTTTTCTGAACCTGGTAAGGACTTCTCTGAGTCTCTCTTGAAGCTGAGTGTCATTTTCAGCAGAGATTAACACATCATCAAAATAAGGCACTACCCCTGGCAGTCCTTGCAACATTCTTTCCATAAGGCTTTGAAAAATGCCAGGTGCCACGCTTACTCCAAATTATAGTCTTTTACATTTGAAGGCACCTCTATGAGTCACAATTGTTTGTGCCTCTGCAGTGGCATCATCAACTGTTAATTGTGGGATATGCCTGAGCCAAGTCCAGTTTGGCAAATACTGTACCCCTGCCAAGGGAATGGAGTAGATGATGCACAACTGGTACTGGGTATGCGCTCTGCTGCAGCGCATGGTTAAGTGTCCCCTTATAGTCACCACAGATTCTCACTGACCCATCAGCCTTGACTGGTGTGACTATGGGTGTTTCCCATCTGGAGTGGTCAGTAGGCTCTAAAACCCCTTGAGCAATGAGTTTATCTAATTGTGCATCAATTTTTTCGTTTAAAGCAAATGGGACCCTCCTGGGCTTTAAACGAATTGGGGGCACCTTGGGGTCTAGGCTGAAAGCAATAGGGGTCCCCATATACTTGCCCAGTCCTTCGCTGAAGACCTCTGGAAACTCAGACTTCAAGGACTCCTCCCATTCAGAGCTGCTCACGTGATTGATGCCAGTCACCTCGATGCCTAGTGGCTTGAACCACTCAAGTCCCAGCAAACTTGGGCGATCCTTGTCCACGATGGTCAGAGGCAAACGTTTGGTGTGGCCTTTAAACTGCACGCTGAAATCTCTTGCTCCAACTACTGGAATCTTGTTCCCTTGGTAGTCTTTAAGAGTCAGTGCTTGCTTCTGGAAATGCTTCTTCTGAATTTTGGGAAAGAGTCTGTGGATAGTGTCCCATGACACCATAGATAAATAAGAGCCTGAGTCCACTTCCATTTGGCAAGGCCTTCCTTCAATAAACACCTTCACGTGTACTTTTCTGCTTTTTAAGGGTGAAGAATGACCAATAGTGATTGTTTGGTGAGTTTCATTCTTGCCATTTGCTTCTAAATTTTGCCCCATCTTTTCAAGGAAATTGTTGGGCTTAAAGTCTTTATCAGGAAATTTTTTCCTACTAGGTGGAGTTCTGGATGATTTGCAGACTCTGGCTATGTGACCCCGCTTCTCACAACGTAGGCAAATGGAGTCAAAGAACTTGCATTCAGTGCGGGGTGCCCCCCAGCCTCTGCAATAGAATCCTTGTCTGTTTTTCCCAGAGTCTTTTCTCTTCTTCTCCATTCTGAGTCTAAAAATCCCCTCCTCTGCCTCACTGCCATCTGAATCATAGTCTATTTGTTCGCAATGGGCTGTTGTGGATTTTTCCCCATCAGAATGGCTTGAGGCCTGGCTTGAGGCCTTGTTAATCTTTTTCATGGCCACTGCTGAGGACTTGGTGGCTTCCGCTGAAACAGCTTCTTCAATGGCCTCTTTAAACGTGATCTTAGGTTTCATTAATAGTTTGCTTTGTAAGACCTTCTCTTTGAGGCCTAAAACAAACCAATCACGCATGGCCTCTTCTAAGTTGGTAAAGTCACAAGCACCCCCAATGTCCCTTAAACTTGCCACGAAGTCATTAACATTCTCACTATCCCCTTGATCCCGATGGTAAAATTCGTGTCTCTTAATGAGGCACGATACTTGTGGGGCGTAATGGGCTCTTAAAAGTTTCTCTAAATCGGGCCATTCCATTACCTTCAGCTCTGCAGCTCCCGCTAACGCCTTCGCCATTTTGAAGACTGCCGGACCGCAGTGCGTGAGAAAGACCGCCCTCTTCCGTCTCTCGGGATGCCGGCAGGTCGTTTCCTTCCAGATACATCTGGAAGCGATCCGCATACGATTCCCAGGCTTCCGCCGGATCGAACGGGCTGGGGGTGTTCAGCGCAGCCATCTCGCTCTGTTGCTTGTTCTTCGCGTCGTCTTCTCTTCAGGGAAATCCCATCCTCGTCGCCAGTGTTAAGTTTGCATGAAGAGTCAGACGCGAGGAGTTCCAGCAAAGAGTTTATTAAGTGGCTACAGCTCGAATGGACCCGTCCTGGCTTGGCTACGGCTGCCTCTTATAGCCTGCAGCCGTGGTTGCCAGCCAATGGGAATGCAGGGTTTCTTCCTGCACTATTTAAACCAATACCATTTGACAATTTACAAGAACAGTTCAAATAAACCAATAACATTCAAACCTACATACATAACATTTTGCATAAAAGAAACTGATAATTTCTTCCCTTTTTTTGCTATGCTGAACAGGAAAGAGAAACAGCATAAGAATACCTGGGTAAGGAAATCGAAACCAGGGTGCCTCGCTTATGACATCACCTTTGCTGTCAGTCCGAGCTAAATAACCATAAGCTGTTGTATCTGAAGGAAGAACGTTGGTGATGGTCAGTACAAAACATAATAGCCACGTAATTGTGAGAGCAAACAGCACCTATGTAGTTACAAATGACAAGGAATCTTTGTTAGTACAAAACATAATAGCCATATGATTGTGAGAAATAATAAAGGAATCTTTATTTGTTAGCAGCTAACTCAGACTTCATAGCAGGAAGTTCTATGGAAAATACATAAAGACACATATTACACTCCAGGGGTGCATTAAAATATGTAATTATCACATATAATTTTTCTCATTTACTCCTTTAAGTTATGTCAAATTCACAGTAGAGCCACTGAGATTGTCCCAAAGGTGCTTTTTCAAGAGGCAACTGGATTTTCTGGTTTTAATTTGAAGACGTTTAGCTTTTTCAGCTCTGAGATGTACTTGATTACTCAAATATCATTAGAGTTTACTCACTGGAAAGATCTGGAAGAGATAGATCTTGGAGAAATGGCATTTTTTTCTTTTTTGATAAGATGGTACTGGAACAGGCACATTTTTCAGATACTGAGAGAATAAAACTATGAAGAAAATCGTTCTAAAGTGATTTTAAAAAAGAGAAAAAAGGTTTCCATTAATAACATTCTGATTCAGAAATTAATGTAACACCTTTAGAGTTAATAATTTCAATGCTGATGTTTGCAAATATTAATGTATCAAACACTTAGTTAAAAACAGAATGTCCATTGTCTGTACAATGAACTTTCCTTATTTAATTTATGTTTCTCGTAATATGCACAATATGATGGAATATAGTCCAGAGTTACAGGAGTGGGGGGGGGCTCTTTCCCAGGGACTGAAGAGACAACATAGCTTGGAATTGTTGGTATGCAGGAAACGGAAAAGTCATACACCCTCCACATATCTAATAGTTATTGCAGATAAGTGCTTTAGATTGGCAAGATTTCTGTCTATTTGAGAGCAGCAAAAAAGAAACTATTCTGAAGCAACTCCTCCTCTCAGTCTTGGTTCCTTGGTTCCATTGATCTTGCCAGACTAAAGTATTTATCCGTAATAACTATCTGAACTGGAGACAAATTCCTTGTGTGTTTAATCACACGTCCAAATAAAGTACCTGTGAACTGCTGTGAGGGGGGGTGTTCACCTTCACTCTTTTCTGCTATATATCAAAGATTCCAATCTTTTCTCTACTTACTCCCTGTGGAAAGAGCCATTTATTTATTTATTTATTTATTTATTTGTCAAAATGTACAAGATAACAAGTATAAGTATGAACATAAACAAGAGCAAAGGAAGTAAATACAGATAAATGAGGACAGTAAGACAGGGACGGTAGGCACGCTGGTGTGCTTATGCACGCCCCTTTTAAGGACCTCTTAAGAATGTGGTGAGGTCCACTGTAGACAGTTTGAGGTTGAAGCTATGAGGGGTTGAGGCTGTAACAAAGGAGTCGGGTAGGGCGTTCCAGGCATTGACCTGGAGTTGCTGAAGTTGTATTTTCTGCAATCGAGTTTGGAGCGGTTTACCTTGAGTTTATATCGGTTGTTTGCCCTTGTATTATTGTGATTGAAGCTGAAGAAGTCATTGACAGGCAAGACATTATAGCAGACAATTTTGTGAACTATGCTTAGATTGGCACAGTTCCAGATTGTCCAGGCCCAAAATTTCGTGCCTGGAGGCATAGGGAATTCTTGTAACCCTTCTTGTAATTCTGGACTACATTCTACTTTACATTTATTTAGCACATTACATATGTAAACATATAAGAGCTAAGAAGTTTCTTTTTTAATTAATCCATAAAAGAAAAAGAAAAAAGCATTATATTCTCAGTTTACATTATTTTGATTATTAAAAGAACGCAAAACTTACATGGCTGCTATCCCCCAGTGTTCTCCGGCATCTTTTCCTGCTGAGCTAAAGAGAGGCAGTGCCACCAAACTTATGGTTGGAGCAATAGTCAGGGGACCAATGAACCGCATCAAGAATCCAATGAGACCCGAAAAGCCAACAAAAATTTGGAAGCAAGATGCTACCATAATTGCTCCCTGCAACTGAAACAACAAGGCTATAAATACTTTTTATTCTAATGGAAATCCTTGTATTTAAATTGCAAGTGATTGGTAGTTGATCAGGTGAATGGAATTGGATGTCATCTTAGTAATCCTAGCAAAGTTGCCATGTACTTTATATTTAGTAGGAAAATTAATTAATTGCTTTTATTAATTTGTCTTCTGAATGGTTAACAAATACTGGACAGGAAATATCTTTTTGATGATGTTTCTGATTTGGAAGAAATTAAAGTTCAAGATAGTAAGTGCAAACTGGAAGCAGTAAGTCTTTGTATCTCCTTTGTTCATGATCCACAAATATTTCTGCGGGATCATGACAGATCCTCTTAAACTTGACAGAAGGGCAACCATCAGGTCACTTTTATTTGACAGGCTGCTGTTCTGGAGGACATTTAACTACTATTCTCAACAGTATTTAATAACAGTTAACTAATCCTGAAAAAAAATAAAATTTTCTCTCCCTGTAGTTCAGGGATCCTCAAACTTGACAACTTTAAGACTTGTGGACTTCAAGTCCACAAGTCTTAAAGTTACCAAGTTTGGAGACCTCTGCTGTAGTTGATCAAAAACTATTTGAACTATTTGAAACAAAACACCACAAAAACAAAATTTTCCACAAAACAATACATTTATACAAATATCCTCAGTGGATTACCTCTCTAATTCGAACCTGCCATAACTCAATGAACTTTGGGGAAGTAGGATCCACCATGCTGGCATTATTGGTCCAATCAGGACACTTCCAGGTGGGCAAACTGAGCATGGCCAGTGAAGGAGTTAAAAATGCAAAGGTTCCTCCTTGTAGGATAGGTAGCCTGTAATGAGGAGGGAGAGCGAAATGGAGCAATGCATACAAAATACATCATCTACTTATATACACTCTAGATCAGTGGTCGCCAACCAGTGGGCCGGGAACCACTGGTGGTCCACAAGAAAATTTTGGTGGTCCACAGGGAAATGTCACCCCCAAAGCACCCCCCCCAAAGCAATTAATCCAGGCTATGCGGGAACACAAGGCTGCGCCACCCACATGGCCCATGGGAACACAAGGCTTGCATCTCTTGCATTGCGAACAACACAAGGTAGTGAGGGGAGGACGGAAAGGGCAGATGAAATGCTTGAATACATAAGTTCTTTTAACTATGTTGATTACTTCTCCTTCATAGTTTCAGAATTTAAAGGATTGATTAAAATAAAACTTTGAACATTTTTTTGCTTTTATAAACCAGAACTCAGTCATTCTATTTTAAGAAATGCATTGAATCATATGGCATTTATTAGAATCTTCCAACTCATGGAAAACTAAACAAATAAGTATTAGGCAGATTACTTCTGGGGCATTCATTAAAGTGTCCCGGGTGTGGAGGAAATGGGATTGCTGAAAATATTAACATTTTCATTTGTTCTCTTTCCATCATAGTACGGTGTTGCTGCTTTCTCAGGAGATTGAGAGAACTGTAGAGCAAAATAGTCTTAGCACAACAGAATTTGTTATGTATGTAGGTTTGAATGTTATTGGTTTATTTGAACTGTTCTTGTAAAATGTCGAATGGTATTGGTTTAAATAGTGCAGGAAGAAACCCTGCACTCCCATTGGCTGGCAGCTACGGCTGCAGGCTATAAGAGGCAGCCATAGCCAAGCCTGGATGGGTCTATTCGAGCTGTAGTCACTTAATAAACTCTTTGCTGGAACTCCTCGCGTCTGACTCTTCATGCAAACTTAACACTGGCGACGAGGATGGGATTTCCCTGAAGAGAAGACGACGCGACGAACAAGCAACAGAGCGAGATGGCTGTGCTGAACACCCCCCCAGCACCATTCGATCCGGCAGCGGAAGACTGGGAATCGTATGCGGATCGTTTCCACATGTATCTGGAAGGGAACGATCTCCCGGCATCCCCGAGAGAGGAAGAGGCTTTGTCTTTCTCACACACTGCCGTCCCGCAGCTTCAAAATGGTGAAGGCGCGGCATGGAGCAGCAGAGCTGAAGGTAATGGAATGGCCCGATGAGAAACTTTTAAGAGCCCATTACTCTACAAGTATCGCGGTGCCTCATTAAGAGACACGAATTTTACCATCGGGATCAAGGATAGCGAGAATGTTAATGACTTCTGGGTGGCAAGTTTAAGGACATTGGGGGTGCTTGTGACTTTACCAACTTAGAAGAGGCATTGATCGGTTTGTTTTAGGCCTCAAAGATAAGGTCTTACAAAGCAAACTATTAATGAAACCTAAGATCACGTTTAAAGAGGCCATTGAAGAAGCTGTCTCAGCGAAGCCACCAAATCCTCAGCAGCTGCCATGAAAAGATTAACAAGGCCTCAAGCCAGGCCTCCTCAAGCCATTCTGATGGGGAAAATTACAACTGCCCATTTGCGAACAAATAGACTCTGATTCTGATGGCAGTGAGGCAGGAGGAGGATTTTTAGACTCAGAATGGAGAAGAAGAGAAAAGACTCTGGGAAAAGCAGGCAAGGATTCTATTGCAGAGGCTGTGGGGGGCCACCCACTGACTGAATGTAAAGTTCTTTGACTCCATTTGCTCACGCTTGAGGAGGGGTCACATAGCCAGAGTCTGCAAATCATCCAGAACTCCACTGATTAGAAAAATTTCCTGATAAAGACTTTAAGCCCAATAATTTTTGGTGGGGCAAAATTTAGAAGCAAATGGCAAGAATGAAACTCACCAAACAATCACTATTGGTCATTCTTCACTTAAAAGCAGAAAAGTACACGGAAGGTGTTTATTGAAGGAAGGCCTTGCCAAATGGAAGTGGACTCAGGCTCTTATTTATCTATGGTGTCATGGGACACTATCCACAGACTCTTTTCCCAAAATTCAGAAGAAGCATTTCCAAGCAAGCACTGACTCTCAAAGACTACCAAGGAACAAGATTCCAGTAGTTGGAGCGCAGAGATTTCAACGCGGCAGTTTAAAAGCCACACCAAACGCTTGCCCCTGACCATCGTGGACAAGGATCGCCTAAGTTTGCTGGGACTTGGAGTGGTTCAAGCCACTAGGGATTGAGGTGACTGGCATCCATCACGTGAGCAGTTCTGACTGGGAAGAGTCCTTGAAGTCTGAGTTTCCAGAGGTCTTCAGCTGGATCGGCAAGTATATGGGGACCCCTATTGCTTTCAGCCTAGACCCAAGGTGCCTCACCGTTTAAAGCCCAGGAGGGTTCCATTTGCTTTAAAGGAAAAAAATTGATGCACAATTAGATAAGCTCATTGCTCAGGTTTTAGAGCCTACTGACCACTCCAGATGGAACACCCATAGTCACACCAGTCAAGGCTGATGGGTCAGTGAGAATCTGTGGTGACTATAGGGGACACTTAACCATGCGCTGCAGCAGATGACAGTGCCCAGTACCAGTTGTGCATCATCTACCCATTCCTTGGCAGGGGTACAGATTTGCCCAAACTGACTTGCCCAGTATATCAACAATTACCAAGTTCATGATGTCACTGCAGAGGCACAAACACAGGACTATAGAGGTGCCTTCAAATGTAAAAAAAGACTACAATGGAGTAAGCTGGCACCTGGCATTTTTCAAAGCCTTATGGAAAGAATGTTGCAAGGACTGCAAGCGTAGTGCCTTATTTTGATGATGTTAATTTCTGCTGAAATGACTCGCTTCAAAGAGACTCAGAGAACTTTACCAGATTCAGAAAGCAGGTTTGGTTTAAAAGTCAAGGAAGAC